>CM041786.1:56035000-56050000 GCA_023375725.1 Nephotettix cincticeps | reverse complement strand
TATATATATATATATATATATATATATTTGCACACGGATCTCGAAAATGGCACCGAGGAATTTCTTTAAATTTTGGAAATAACTAATTTCCGAGTAGAAAATAAGTTCTAGATAGGTCTAATGTCCAGGAAAATTCGTGTTTTACTGTAATATTAAGTTTAAAATCTAAAAATTTAACATTACGCTTATGGAGAATCAAATGTAAACAATGCAAACCAAAACAGCTGTTTATAAACGTTTGACAGTTCTTGATTGAAGACGGCAAAGAACAATATGTGAATAGAGGTTTTTCATAAATATTTATTTTATGTATGTAATAAATGTAAAATTATCAGGTTACTAAACAATTTGTAAAAACTTTAGGGTAACATAACTGTGCGAAATAAAAGCAGGAAAGAGTATTTCCAAAATCTTCCGTGTTTTGATAGAAAACGTATTCGTTGTATTGCTTGAAGCTACTGTAACAAACCAAATAATTGGTGTAAATTAAATTTATCTTTTGCTTTTCAATCCTCATTCCGTTTCTAACAAAATCAGTTGATCACAGGATAATAATAACAAACAGTATGGACATTTAAATTCAGTATAAGGTTAGCTAAAACAATTAATTGAGGTTGGCCAAAAACTCTTAAACGACGACGCGAAATCGGCTGACGCCGTAGCTTAAGCGCTTAGATCTCACGTATGCAAGGTCGCGTGATCGATCCCCACCCGAGGGCTATATATTTGTTCAGTATTTATGCCATATTAATTAAGGGGTATTAAAACGGTTTTATTTAAACCATAAATGTTTTCATTGAGCAGTAAATTTGTTTTAATTTTACTAACTAACTTGTAAAATACATGTCTTATTCTATCCGAGCAAAGCTCGGTCACCAGGTACTATATATATATATATATATATATATATATATATATATATATATATATATGATGTGTCTGTGAACACGATAACTCTCGTAAAAATGGTCCAATCAAGACCAAATTTGGTAGAGACGTGTATTCCTACAAATGCTCGGACAAGTTCGTAAACCAGACATATCGGTCAATCCAACGTTTACCGAGATATTAAAAATCTAAACACAGTACGTTGTATTGTGGGGCTCCAATGTTAATCTTATGTAGGATAGGCAAAAATTAATATTTCCCATATCAATGAATATTTTTGGATAAAACACTAATATTTAGCTTCATGTGGTTGAGATCTATCCATTTATGCTTAAAAATCATAGTTTATGCGTTTATCATGGCAGCAAACCTGCACACTCTTTGCCATGTTAATCTTATGGAGAATAGGCAAATAATTCTCATGTTTATGGACAGATTATTTTAAACTTGTCATATATATTTTTTTAGATTATTGATTTGGAAATTCGCTGAGTACGCAGGTCTGCTGCGACGGGGGTATTTCTTTGTCCAGTCTCTTGATTGCCTTTTTCTTTCTTCAACTCTTGATCAGCTATAAATTTTGTAATTATTGCTATTTGTAAAATTGCAATTTAAAATGCACAATTTATTGGAAAAATCTGTAGCGCGGTGCTTAAAGACTAACATGACGTTCATAGAATCCATGAAGTATGATTCTTGTCTACTCATAACCTTCTCAGATCCTATAATTGTATAGACCTATAATATTAATTTTAGATTTAATTATAACACTTTAATGTTTAAAGAATCACATGATTTAAAACTTCTGACTAAACATAAATACCCATCCATCCATAAAAACGGTAGAAACAATACAGTAATGTGGAATATTTTCCTGTTAAATTCCTTCATCACTTTCCAGACATAAAACCAGCGAATGTTTTCATCACAGCTGATGGAATCGTCAAACTCGGAGACCTTGGGCTAGGCCGATATTTCAGCGCCAAAACAATGGCAGCACACTCTATGGTTGGAACACCGTACTACATGAGCCCCGAACGCATGCAAGAGTGCGGATACACATTCACTAGCGACATCTGGTCTCTCGGCTGCCTCTTGTATGAGGTAACATACTTTTACATTTCCTCACCTATACGATGCTTGAGGGAGAAATATTATTGTTTTCTTCAAAATGTTTCGAATTTGAATATTTTGTGGATGTGTCCATTTTAGGGTTCTATAAACCCTAAAATTGGTTTCTTTGTGTGAATATGAATGTATACAGAGGCACAGCCTACACCAGTGATCCGATTTAGCACCGATTTAGGTGAAAATTTGAATGTTTGAGAAATGAATTGTTGACCTGTACAAAAAATTTGGATATACATAAAAAACATACAGCCTACACTATATCTTCGGGTATTTTTTACATTTTGATTTTTAAGGGTAGATCATGCCTAAAATTCCCTAAAAATACGGAAAAACTATTAAAAGGTTTTTAAATTTTACTTGTAATTACAAGTGCAATTTAAAAAAAAGTACAAAACCATAAAATTTTATGGTTTTGTACTTTTGGCATTGTACTCTGGCATTTCTTTAGGAATGACGAAACACAGTTAATAGGATTTAAAGATCACAACATTTTTTTTATTCTTTTCAAATACTAAATTTATTAACTAATTTAACCATCTTTAAAAAGTTAAAATATAACCAAATGGAGGCCTCCTTTAAAACTTTACTCTGCAGCTTTTCTTCTGGCTAAATTCGTCTGTTAGTTCTTGAAAATCCACCTTGCTGACGAGTTCATTCGCAATGGAGAGAAGAGCCAAATTGGAGAGGCGGTTGAGGCATTCTGTTTCGAAGGTAGGTTTTAATTTTGAGAAGCTCCTCTCGGCTGAGGCGACTGTCCTCAGGACAACAAACACATTTGGATAAACATCCTTGAGGTTGTTGATAGTGATGAACTTTAACTGTAACCTGTATATATGCTATATGTATGTATGTATATATGCTATAATGGAATAGGGCGATTTGGCAACACCGCACTGACTCTCACGGACTACTTTCTTGCGGTTTTCTCTAGTGGCATGTTATTGTTGCAATTGCATACACACACACACACACACACACACACACACACACACACACACACACACACACAATTTACGCACGCACACATATGTATATTGTTGAAACATATGTATATTGTTTCTGAAGTTCTGCCTTGGTGGCTAGCCACAGTACATTTTGATTACTGACATTAAAGGAAAAAATTGGAGACAATGGACCCCAACGACAAGTTATGCTTAACTTGATGGGACCAAGTACATGTAAAATTAAGTTTAATAAATAAAATAAAATTCCAATATCATGGTGATCTCCATCACTTAAAAGTTAAATGCAAGTCGTTGTAGTTTTTCATTAGTACTTCGTCGTTCGTGTACCGGAACTCCAAAAGAAGGTACATGAAACCAAACTTACTTTCGTAAGTTTTTAAAGCTGAAAACCTAGGCTCACATCTGGCCTGAACTGCAACAATTACCAAAAAGTAGTTTGATTCTGAAAATTTCTTGAGGACTCATTTCAGAGACTTCGTCTTGTTTCTCGTACTGAAAAATTATTTTTTTACATTTAGATATTTCGTACATTTAGAGATTCTTGGACTTTTGAATTTCATTTCAATATCTGCTCCCTCCAATAAACTTCCTTGCAGATACGTCAAAGAAGTAGGGGAGGGAGCAATCAATGTCAAATAGACAATCGCTTTCATAAAACATATAATATTAGGGTTAATACTACCAATTATTTGTTTCTTCATTTTAACCATCTTTCTGTTTGAGGAGGTTTTTCTTGATATCTCTAAAAAATTTGTAGTAACCCAAAAACCCACAAAACAGTGTCGGCTTCCAACGATCAAAATGCCCTTTATAGTCTTGAAACGTAACATGAATATTTGGTCATAGAATACTACTTTTAACTATTATTTCACATTTCATATTCACACCAAACCAACATAAAAAACAAAGGTTTCACAATATTTTAGGCTTTTAGAATTAATTATCAATGTATTTTTCTGGTTTTTATTAAATGATGGTACACACCAGTACCCACATTTTCCAGTATTTTTATTGAAGCAATGACATATATTAATCTGATTAATCTAAAAAATTATGTTCGCAAGCCACCACAATATCGCGCCATAATCATCATTACACTCAATCCTCATTCATACTTGGCTTAAAATACCTACATTGTATTATGGTTGCCATTTCAATGATCTAATCTAATCTAATCTAATCTAATCACCAAGTCACTCTCTCAAATCGTTTGAATCGTTGATTCACTAACCCGTGATCCATTTATTTACAGATGGCTGCCCTTCAATCGCCATTTTATGGAGATAAAATGAATTTGTTTATCCTCTGTAAGAAAATAGAAAGGTGTGAATATCCACCAATACCTTCAGGAATATACTCTGTTCAGGTATTATTGTAATTCACGTAACTTAGTTTACTTACATAGACGCGCGTGCGTGCACACATATTGTAAGTCATCCTGAGTAAGTAGATAGGTAACTGATAGATTGGTAATTACTGTAAATTATTTCTCAAAAGTACAAATATAAACATGTACAAATAGCTAATATAAACTTAACGCTTATTTTGACTTTCTTTAAAATCCACATTGTCGTGAATTACTTTCACGGGGAAACAATTTTACTTCAATGGTTGCATAACTATGAACTGTAACCAGAAGCCTACAGAAGAGCCTATCAATTTGTCATTCAAATTCATTCTTTATAGCGAATTTCATTTATAGAAACATTCCATTGGAGATTAGAAACCTTCAGGTTTCTACAAAATTGTTTAAATTGTTTATCTCTGACTGGTTAATGGAGATCGGTCCCGAACAGGCTGAGACACTCATCCGCTCTGAGTACAACAACTAACCCACTCAAACTGTTCTCACTGTTCCTACTTCATTCACAAACAACATACTTAATGCCGTCGCGCCGAACATTCTGCCTCATGCAGGCCACAATATATTAAATTCTGTTCAGTTCACTCAATCTATATATTTTCATTGAAACAGAAAAATGTGTCTCACACGGTTATGATTGTTTATATATTCCAAATAAAAAATGTATGTACTTTTTATTTCTACTGTTAAGGGTAATTTTACTTTAAATTTTTTCTTAAACGAACACATTAAATTTATAGAAGAACGTGTTACCGCGCACAGGCCAATATCGGCCCATGCGGGAACTTTTTTTCCGTTACCTGTTAATTTATATATTTTGTATGTATAAAATTGTGTGTATATTTTTTGAAAGTAAAGTGTATTTGGTTTGATTTGATTAAGAGATGTGAACCACAGAAGATAAGGAAGTCATAACCCTAAGTTTATTTGAATTGTCATGCTAAGCCAAAGTGCTATGGATTAGTTGTACATATGTGTTAAGAATTAATTATTACTTAACACATAATAATATTATTGTAATAAGTATTAATTATTACTGCATGGCTAAAATAAGAGTTAACCCTTAACCCTATAACTGCTACGTATTCGTCCCTTAACTGAATGATATAATTATACAGCTCTTCTTAAAATAATCGGTATAAAAAACACACAAAACATGCGGGTGCGTGTAATGCAGTGGGGGGCTTATCCATACAATGGTAAAAATGGCAAAACAGGTGTCAACTGAAATTCCCATGAAGCCTACAAATTCCGTCAACTCCCAATCAAGCCGGTCGCCGTTTATTTGAGGTGTGGCCCTCCCTCCACTATATCACACTTGCGTTGCGATTGTGAATTTAGAGCTTCTAGAGTTAAACATCAGGAAACAATGCCTGATTAGTTAATTATTAACAGCAAATATTTTTCCATGTACCAGATGCAGAAGCTGATCAGCAAATGCATTACTGCAGATCCGTCCAGTCGACCGGACATCCGACACGTCCACGGAGTGGCCCAGACCATGCACGAGAAAAACATCCTCAGACATCCAGCCGGCCCTCACTCCCTCACTCCGTCGTCGGTCTCCATCAGAAGAGACCATCCCATGGCGAATAAGAGATTCTCATTTGGCTCATTGCCAAGATAAATTATAGCACTTTAAAATTAGATGACCTTTGTTGGAATGAGGTCGTTATTTCTTATTTCGTTATTGGTAATATATGTCATGCAAAATTTCTTAATGCAAAAATGCATAGATTTTGACATTATTCATTTTTAACTATTGCAATTATTTTTGTCTTATTTTTAATTGTTATAGAGAAACTTTAGATTTTAAATCCTTCAGTTATGGCTTAAATGTAAAAGTGGTTATTATTTATCCTTTGTTTCCCATAAAATAATGTTTTTAACAAAACATTTGCAACAGTTATGCATTAATACATTTATGCAACAGTTTATTTATAAAACAAAGAGTATTTTGAATACATGCATTATTGTATGTGCCTACATCACTATTAAAAGTATATTTGGTATTATTAAAGGAGGGTCTGGATGTATTTTTAAAGATATAGTAGACTTAATTTATGATCCATTAATCTGTTTAGCCCATAAATTCTAAACAGTCGCTTTAAAATTATTTGTGCCAATAAAAAAATTACTACTAATTATTACAATTATTTTTATTTTATAAAAAACCTAGCTGACCCGGCGAACTTCGTAACGCCTGACAGTAAATACACGTTAACTTGAAAATTGGCCATGTTCTGAAGTCGAATACCAGTACGGCTTCATTGTGAAAGGTTATATTATTCTGGGTCGCGGCACAGTGAATAACAATACTGAAACGATAAGACATATTATTAATAACATTCCCATAAAACAAATAAATCTGAGTGGATTAATTCACAATTTTTTAATCCAATCCAAACCTAACTGTAATACGGTTTTCATAGGATAGATATGAAACAGCTGATTATTATAATAAACATAATATATATAACCATTGTATTTTTTTTATTTGGTCAACACATGACTTTTAATCAGTCCGAAAATAAAAATATAAACACATAATCCCACCGTAAACGTAAACTATTAACGTGGTGAATAAAGCTGTTCATTTTGTACAGCATTAGAAATTTAAAACTCCATAAAATGGAAACTTATGGGGTTTTCGAGTATATTTTTTTCACTAAAACTTTCCAGAACACATATAGTGCAACTTCCTCAAATTTCATGGCGATCGGATGAGTAGTTTGGCAACGCATTAAGTACATACATACATTCCATTTTATATAGAGAGATTACAAAACCATTAATAGCCATAGTACATTACTTTCTCCCTTTATATTATAAGGAGAAAGTATTGTTTTTCTTCAAAACTGTTGAATTTGAATTGAGAGTGGAAGATTTTTTTCAAAACGACGTGAACGGTTTTGATTAAAACTTCACGTTTATAGCCCTCAAGGTTACAAATTATATGAAACCACTCGACCCACATAACTGTTAAAATACCGGTTTAAAAGTTATATGTTCATTGGGTGTGGGGTTATTTTGATATTTTCTCTAAAGATTTTCTACTACTAATAGAAGGTTGTCTCAAAGAAATTTGATAACTACTTTTGTAAATGGAGTTAGTATGTGTTACGGCCTTTGACTTTTATGGACTTATAGCTAAGCTCAGTGCCTGCCTCTATATTCAATATGATTAATTATTTAATATTTGGAACATATGTTTTTTGTTATTGTTTATTATTGTTGTTGTCTCTCATGTTTATAGTGTTTGAAGTGTATTAAAAGGTTTTGGCAAGCTACAATTAATTTTTTATTATGTGTGTTGTATTGTTTTCATGGAAACTTGAACAAGGTAAAAAAGTACAGTATGTATCAGTTTATTGATACTGTTCATTTTCACTTTCTCCCACCTAAGTGTTAGGTTATATTATCAATACTGTTAGCTGCATACCAAGTTTCATGTAAAACGAGGACGAGAAATGAGGAAGAAATAGATTTTTATTCTCTCTCACCTATACAAAAATAATTAGGAAAAAGAGGAGGGAGGTTAAGGATAAGAAAAACAGTATGGTTTTCGCCAAAATTTTGGAATTTGAGTTCAGTGGGCATCCCCGTTTTTGGGTACCCTAAACCCAAAAAGGGGTTATGAAAGTGATGTATGCATTTGTGTGTGTGTGCGTGCGTGTATTTGTCTGAACCTTGGACCTAGTTTGGATCGAATTTGGCATGACCGTGTATAGCCACCGGATCTCTAGGACTTGGGTATTTATTTTTAAGGGTATTAAATGCTCCTCCCTTTTAACTAGAAAGTTGTTACATTTCATAATTTATTTAATAAAATAATAAAAGTAATAGAAGAGACGCAAAAGTAGCTGAACAAGACCTGAATGGTAGATAAAAATGGAATTTAAGTAAGTGTAATAAAATTGTTAATATAAACATTTATTTAATTAAGTATAATTATTCATAGGAAATATACAAGTGGTTTACAAAAAAACCCATTGCATTCATTTAAAAAATAAAATATTTTAATATATTTTAAAATATTATAATTTAATAAAAATGTCATTAATAAAACTGAAAAATGAAATTATGTGACATAATTTGCACTCATCCCTAATGATCACTAGCCATGATCATAACAAGCATAACATACATAAGAATTTTGGAGCTCCTTCCATGGGGGGAAACTATAATCATTACATAAAATCAAACATTCAGCATAATAAAGCTGAAGGCAGGGCATCTGCTAGCCTAATGGTTAGCGTCTTGGACTTCGGTGCAAGAGGTGACGGGTTTGATCCCCGGGATGGCCACAAAATTTAGACTGGAATTCCATATAGTGTACTTTGAGGCTGCATAGCTGACGCAGTAGAGATAATCAGTAAAAGGTATTTGAGCTGCAATACAATCAGTGAACTTTGGTCACTCCACTTCCCCCCTCCTTGCCAATAGATAGACACTCCAAACCTGCATGCTGTCTGGAGTTTTGGCATGAAATGAGGAAACCACAGATCATTCTGAGTGTCCCATAGTTAGTTATCTGTTATAAGTTCAATGGCAATACAAGCAAGGCTACCTATCCTTCCCTCTTTCCTCCTTTTGGGATTTTTGTTCGGCAGAATTAAGATCAATTTGTACTGTTTAAACTGTTAACGTTCATGCAAATCAAATTCTCAAACAATAATTGAGCTTTTAACAAATTTTCATACTAAATATTTTGCTCAGTAAATTTTGGCCAGACATGCAAATACATCTGAGGCTTGATTAAATGTGGAGGCTCATGGAAGTTATATAAATATATTAGCTCTTTTCAATAAGAATTAGAGATGAAATATTTTGTCATATAATCAGTACCTGGTGACCGAGCTTTGCTCGTTTAGAATAATACATGTATTATAAAAATTAATTAGAAAAATTAAAACACATTTATTACTCAATGAAAACATTTATGTGGTTTAAATAAAACCGATTTAATATATCATAATTAATATAGCACTGAACAAAAAAAAGTATTGCCCCTGATGGGATTGGAACACGCGACCTTCGTGTTACGAGGCCAACACGCTACCGCTGGACCACGGCGTCAGCCATATTTGCAACGTTAAGGTGTTTTAGCCAACCTCAATTGTTTTAGCCGATCATTTACTGTTTAACTATCCATACAGTTATTATTATCCTGTGACCAACTGATTTTGTTAGAAACTGAATGAGGATTGAAAAGCAAAAGAGAAATTTAATTTACACCAATTATTTGGTTTGTTACAGTAGCTTCAAGCAATACTACAAATACGTTTTCTATCAAAACACTGAAGATTTTGGAAATACTCTTTCCTGCTTTTATTTCGCACAGTTATGTTACCCTTAAGTTTTTACAAATTGTTTGGTAACCTGATAATTTTACATTTATTACATACATAAAATAAATATTTATGAAAAACTTCTATTCACATATTGTTCTTTGCCGTCTTCAATCAAGAACTGTCAAACGGTTATAAACAGCTGTTTTGGTTTGTATTGTTTACATTTGATTCTCCATAAGCGTAATGTTAAATTTTTAGATTTTAAACTTAATATTACAAGAAAACACGAATTTTCCTGGACATTAGACCTATCTAGAATTTTTTTCTACTCGGAAATTAGTTATTTCCAAAATTTAAAGAAATTCCTTAGTGCCGTTTTCGAGATCCGTGTGCAAATATATATACATACAAACCTTGCTCGTATTATAGTATTGGATAATGATCTTAAAAGCACAAAATGAAAATGTCTTAATATATAATCAAATCAAATCAAATCATTTATTAACCATTAGTCCACATGAACAATAGATTTAGTCAATACAATACAACTTACACATACACACATATCTATTGATCAATAAATACAAATTTATAAAATAACATTAGCCTATACTATACAATTTCTAACTTATAAAAATCTTCAAGAGAGTAACGGGTGTTTTTTAAAAGAATTGTACTTAAATGTAACTTAAAGTCTTTCAAAGGCATGTTCCTCACATGAGAAGGTAGTTTGTTGAACAATTTTATATGTACAGCTTTGTGACTTTTTAAAATTTTTCCTAATCTAGTTAAATGTAAATTTAAATCTGTGCCTTGTTGCATCTAAATGAGATTCATTCCTTGACTCAAATTGATCAGTATGTTTTTTTATATACATGAGATTATTTAAAATGTTCAGACTCCTTAATGTTAAAATATTAAATTTAATGAAAAAATCTTTACATGACACAGTTTGTTTTGCACCAGTGATCAACCTAACTGCTCTTTTTTGCATAATAAAAACATCTTTTGAACCCACACTATTACCCCAAAATACTATACCATATAAAATGTGACACTGAAAGAAAGCATGATACGCCATGAGAAGTGTTTTTCTGGTACACAATTTTTTATTTTAATATAAGATATAAAACCCTTGACAGCTTCCTCGTGACTTGATAAGTGTGTTCAGACCATGTAAGTTTTTCATCAAGACTAATTCCAAGCAGTTTGACCGGTTTATTCATGTGACCGACCTTTTTCAGAGTAAACAAAATTTGTTCTGTCTATTTAGATTTAGGGCCAGCCAGTGGCGGCTCGTGAGTGAAATGCTAGGGGGGCGCACACCGGGGGTCTTGGGGTTATGGATTACCCCCCAGGAGAGGGGGGTCCGGGTGTTCTCTCTGAGACAAATTTTTGAAAATATGGTGTATTTTAGTGACTTTTTAACGCAATCTAGTTATTAAATTTGTGATGCATGTGTTTCGCTTTTAACTAAAATATCTAGTTTTCCTCATAAACCTTGAAGAATAAATACTATACTTTTGGTCTTATGGATCGACTTAATTTGGACTGTGAATTGTATGGATAAATTATATTGAAAAAACCTTTATTTGTTGCAATATTTTGTAAATAAATACGTAAATACCTAACTTAACATTTTAGCCCCTTCATTTTTCGCGGATGTACCTGCAATACACTACTGTTGTTCGATTTGCAAACATAAGATGTTCTTAACAAAAAATATATTCGCAATGATTACCTCCTCTAGACAACAAACACTTCTAGAATTCGCGAGCTTTGTTAATGTAGAAGCATTGTTTTCTGGTACACAGTTAACAGTAAGTTAACTGTATACTAAAACTACACTACTTAGTTAGATCAACACAAACATAACCTCTGTAACACTCAAAAACAGACAACCGGCGCGGTAATCAACTGTCAACTCGCCACAAATGTTACTCTGCGCATGCGCGGACGGCTTCCCAAGACTTCCATAAGAGATAGGCTTAGACGCGTCATAGCACCAGCCACCCCCACCACTGCCTCTCTTCATACCTATAAATGCATTGTAATGGATTTGGACGTTCTGGCGAGTGCCCCACGACTACAAATACGAACTTTTCGCGCTATTTTTGTATGTTTTCCCGCTACAATTTCGTTGTTAAAACATTTTGTTAGTCGGATCTATAGTTATAACTAAATAAGGGCCGGTTGACGAGCTCGGGGTTATCTTAAGTCCGAGCGCAAAATCCAGTTATAACTGGTTTTTTAGCCCCGGCTAAAAAATCGGCTTGACGAGCTCGGGGTTAGCTACGCCCGAGCACAAACGGTTAGACTCCAGGCAATTATGGCAGGGATAAACCCGGGCTTAAAATGTTCGCTTAACGGTCCAATTATAGATAACCCCGGACTAAAAAAGATAAACTGTCGGCTTGACGAGTCAAGTTCTAGCGCAAAGAGCTTGGTCTCGGCTAAAAAGAACAATGGTTTTAGACTCGGACTTAACCCCAGGGGGGGCCAGGGTTAACGGGACATTATGTCGGGATTATCTCATTTGCTCGTTTATTGTTTTTTAAAACTTAAAAATAATGTTAAATTCGAAATCCTCATTAAATTTTGAACAATTTTACTACCCTCAAATTTTCTTTCATTTTATTTGATTTTTTTCATTATCGATTGTTAAAAAAGTGCTAAACATAGGTAAATTTAAATAATAATTACCTAGTACAGTATACTTTTAAATAACAAGGTAAATTAATACTTTTACTCATAGTTGAAACAGATACCTAAGAAAAACTCCACCGGGAATCCAAAGCATCGTAATTTTGTACAGAAAAGAATAGAATAAAAACGACGAATATTAAATCTGAAATGGTACGATGGCAATAAGGGCAGGCTATCTGCTGTTAATTTCTATTTACTTCCCTGGGGGAAATAGTTTAGATCATGGATATGTCTAAAGGGAATGTTTTAAAGTTATTGGCTGTTAAATGTCAAAAAAATCAAATTTTTAAATTTTCTGAAAAAAAAACAATAAAAGTAAAGTATAACTTAACTGGCACCATTGAAACCAGCTTAAAAAACTAAACTAATTAGTATTTTGAATTATTTGTCTACGACTAACGGTTCCAGAGAAAAGTTAAATTTACTGTCCTTGATAAACGCATTACGTTGTCCCAATGTTATTCTTATGGAGAATATTAAGAAAATCAATATATTCTTTATTTTCCAACCGTTTTCCATGAAACTTGGTATGAAGCGTTAGGTCAAATCACCCAACAAAATCAACTCAAAAAAGCTCGGTATTACCTGGGGGGGGGGGTCCCCCCATACAATTCAAACAATTAATTTAACTTTGTCTCTCTTGTTTTTATTTTCAGAAATGGGATGATTATTTTTGAAACAATAAATTATTAAATGATATTTAGATAAAATTTGAAGAACATGGTAGTTTTATTACAGGTTTTCTTTTTTAAATTTACTTAACGGTCCACTGATACCGTTTATTTCATACTAAAAATCCAATGAATTCAATAACTGGCCTGGTAGTTTCTATGGAAACATGTTACATATTTTTCATCTTAAAAATCACTAACGCCCCCCCTCCCACAGAGCTATGATACATCCATGTCAAAAATTTAGTCAAACGAAAAAGCATACATATATGATTACTTATTTTATAATATAATTTTTGTTTGTCTATGAATAAATTACATTAATATTATATTACACATGTGTGTGGGTTTACGCTTTTATTTATTAAAAACCCCACCCTGCAATGCCATCCCATTGTTTTGATTTTGGGACATTTCGCGAAAGAAAAGAGTAGCCAGGCAGATATAGCGCATGTGGCCCTTGCCAACCTTCCCAGCGAAAATTCCCTGCCATTCCCCGCTGTTAACCCAGGACTAGCGTTGGTCTCGGATAAGCTTGCTCTCAACCAAATGCATTTTAATCTCTGTCTCGTCAACCCGATTTTTAGTCCGGGTTTAAATTTGACCGAGACCAACGATAACCCCGGACTACGAAACCCCGAGCTCGTCAACCGGCCCTAAGTATTTAATTATTTTTTCCTTTTTCGAATCTTTGGGGGGGGGGGCAGCGTCCGAGAGTCCTTATAGGCGAGCCACCACTGGGAACTTGTTCCATTAATTAGCCAGTAATTTTGTACATTATTGAAAGTTGAGTCTTTGATTCTATTAAAAATATTCCACATCTAAAAAAAATAGAATTAAAAGGAAAATGTTAAGATAAACAACGCTGGTTCGAAAGATAGTTTCTAAGAAAGGTGGGATTGTATTCTGTTAAAAATAATAAAAAATGTAGTAATTATTTATCTATTTAAGAATCCTGTATGTATATAGTGTCGTAAAAATTTTTAGAACTATTTCCTATGTGAAATTTGCTATGAATCAAAATACTTCAAGATAATATAGTATAAAGTGCGATATACCTAAGGCCTGATTCGATAAAATTTTTTTATAACAAAAAATTAAATAAAACAATAATCCAAATTCACTAACTATAATAACTAATAATCCTTTAACTAGAATATTTCAAATATGGCTGTTTTGAGTTTTGTATATTTTTTGTTTATACAGTAGTTATCTTTTACTTCCACTCTAACAGTGAACAGCGTGATCTGCAAATTAATTCATACATTGATATTATCCTAAAATTTGCAAAGAAGTAAATTGTAGGTACCTGTTAATCCTGACTGATGTCCCTATGGGTATTCGTTCTCATTTAGCGAATTTCCTATAGGGAATAAGCTATTACCGTAGGTCTCGTGGTAAGACTTAAGCCCGGGACCATGTTATTTTTTCTTCTTTAGGTGCCCAGAGGCCAAAAACAATAGTATACTGTATGTGTGTCTGTGAACACGATAACTCTCGTAAAAAAGGTCTGATCAAGATCAAATTTGGTAGAGACATGTATTCCTGAATTTGCCATATATATATGTCGGTCAATCGAAACGGGTAGTTTGGGGAGGCTTGTACCCCAAAATTGGTTTTTTTGCATTTCTCATATGTAAAATATTTTTAAAATGTTTAAATTTTATCTTTCACCATTAGAATTAGCTTAAAAAACTTCTCAATTTAGTTCCTTAAAGTTTTCTCTATCTTCAATGGTTACCGAGATATTTCAATCTTATGGAGGATAAAGAAAAATTAATTTTTCACTTATCTATAATGAAACTTGATTTATGAAACTTCAGATATTGAGATTCAATCAAAAAATCCATTTATACAAAACATATTTATTTATCATCGCAGCTAACCTGCATACTCTTTTCCAAGCAAATCATTTTATTTTTTAACATTTAACATGAATCTTAGGTTGCTGCATGGGCGGAGTTAAGGGGGGGCAATGGCTG
>CM041786.1:55739792-56034900 GCA_023375725.1 Nephotettix cincticeps | reverse complement strand
GATATGTCTAAAGGGAAATGTTTTTAAAGTTTTGTTAATTGGCCTGTTTAAATGTCAAAAAAAAATCAAATTTTTTAATTTTCAGAAAAAAAAACGATAAAAAGTAAAGTATAAACTTGACTGGCACCATTGAAACAAACTTAAAAATACCCCCGTCGCAGCAGACCTGCGTACTCAGCGAATTTCCAAATCAATAATATAATAATAATAATAATACGACAAGTCAAGTGGTCAAAATCTGTCGATGAACATGAGAATTATTTGCCTATTCTCCATAAGATTAAAATGGGAAAGAGTGAGTAGGTTTGCTGCTGTGAGGAACACTGAAAGTAGCCATTTATACCATCAAAAATTTTATTTTTAACATTTATACCAACTTTCATCAACATCTGTCCATAAATATAGGAGTTTGCCTAATCTCCATATGATTAACATGGGAAAAGAGTATGCAGGTTTGCTGCCATGATAAACACATAAACTATGATTTTTTAGCACAAATGTATGGATCTCAACCACATGAAGCTAAATATCAAGTTTCATCCAAAAATATTAGATAATAAGTGAAAAATTAATTTTTTTAATCCTCCATAAGATTAACATTGGAGCCTCAAAAATACAACGTACTGTGTTTAGATTTTTTTTATATCTCGGTAACCGTTGAAGATAGAGAAAAACTTTAAGGAACTTAATTGTGTAGTTTTTTAAGCTGAATGCAATGGTGAAATATAAAATTAGAAATTTTTAGAAACTACTTGTGAAAAACGCAAAAAACCCCATTTTGGGGTACAAAACCCCCCCAAACTACCCGTTTCCATTGACCGATATGTCTGGTTTACGAACTCGTCCGAGCATTTGTAGGAATACACGTCTCTACCAAATTTGGTCTCGATCGGACCTTTTTTACGAGAGTTATCGTGTTCTAACAGACATTATAAGATTATATATATAGATATTATATTATATAATAATATATATAATATACATAAATATATATATATAAATTTTAACGACTATTGTTTTTGGTCTCTGGGCACCTAAAGAAGTTATACATGGTCTCGGGCTTAAGTCTTCCATGAGACCTACATACGGTAATAGCTTCTTCCTATGGGGATAATTCGCTAAAAAACGACGAATATTAAATCTAAAAAGGTACGATGGCAATAAGGGCAGGCTATCTGCTGTTATATATTTCTATTTACTTCCCTGGGGGAAATAGTTTAGATCATGGATATGTCTAAAGGGAATGTTTTAAAGTTATTGGCTGTTAAATGTCAAAAAAATCAAATTTTTAAATTTTCAGAAAAAACAATAAAAGTAAAGTATAACTTGACTGGCACCATTGAAACCAGCTTAAAAAACTAAACTAATTAGTATTTTGAATTATTTGTCTACGACTAACGGTTCCAGAGAAAAGTTAAATTTACTGTCCATGATAAACGCATTACGTTGTCCCAATGTTATTCTTATGGAGAATATTAAGAAAATCAATATCTTCTTTATTTTCCAACCGTTTTCCATGAAACTTGGTATGAAGCGTTAGGTCAAATCACCCAACAAAATCAACTCAAAAAAGCTTGGTATTACCTGGGGGTTGGGGGTTCCCCCCATACAATTCAAACAATTAATTTAACTTTGTCTCTCTTGTTTTTATTTTCAGAAATGGGATGATTATTTTTGAAACAATAAATTATTAAATGATATTTAGATAAAATTTGAAGAACATGGTAGTTTTATTACAGGTTTTCTTTTTTAAATTTACTTAACGGTCCACTGATACCGTTTATTTCATACTAAAAATCCAATGAATTCAATAACTGGCCTGGTAGTTTCTATGGAAACATGTTACATATTTTTCATCTTAAAAATCACTAACGCCCCCCCTCCCACAGAGCTAAGATACATCCATGTCAAAAATTTAGTCAAACGAAAAAGCATACATATATGATTACTTATTTTATAATATAATTTTTGTTTGTCTATAAATAAATTACATTAATATTATATTACACATGTGTGTGGGTTTACGCTTTTATTTATTAAAAACCCCACCCTGCAATGCCATCCCATTGTTTTGATTTTGGGACATTTCGCGAAAGAAAAGAGTAGCCAGGCAGATATAGCGCATGTGGCCCTTGCCAACCTTCCCAGCGAAAATTCCCTGCCATTCCCCGCTGTTAACCCAGGACTAGCGTTGGTCTCGGCTAAGCTTGCTCTCAACCAAATGCATTTTAATCTCTGTCTCGTCAACCCGATTTTTAGTCCGGGTTTAAATTTGACCGAGACCAACGATAACCCCGGACTACGAAACCCCGAGCTCGTCAACCGGCCCTAAGTATTTAATTATTTTTTCCTTTTTCGAATCTTTGGGGGGGGGCAGCGTCCGAGAGTCCTTATAAGTGAGCCACCACTGGGAACTTGTTCCATTAATTAGCCAGTAATTTTGTACATTATTGAAAGTTGAGTCTTTGATTCTATTAAAAATATTCCACATCTAAAAAAATAGAATTAAAAGGAAAATGTTAAGATAAACAACGCTGGTTCGAAAGATAGTTTCTAAGAAAGGTGGGATTGTATTCTGTTAAAAATAATAAAAAATGTAGTAATTATTTATCTATTTAAGAATCCTGTATGTATATAGTGTCGTAAAAATTTTTAGAACTATTTCCTATGTGAAATTTGCTATGAATCAAAATACTTCAAGATAATATAGTATAAAGTGCGATATACCTAAGGCCTGATTCGATACAATTTTTTTATAACAAAAAATTAAATAAAACAATAATCCAAATTCACTAACTATAATAACTAATAATCCTTTAACTAAAATATTTCAAATATGGCTGTTTTGAGTTTTGTATATTTTTTGTTTATACAGTAGTTATCTTTTACTTCCACTCTAACAGTGAACAGCGTGATCTGCAAATTAATTCATACATTGATATTATCCTAAAATTTGCAAAGAAGTAAATTGTAGGTACCTGTTAATCCTGACTGATGTCCCTATGGGTATTCGTTCTCATTTAGCGAATTTCCTATAGGGAATAAGCTATTACCGTAGGTCTCGTGGTAAGACTTAAGCCCGGGACCATGTTATTTTTTCCTCTTTAGGTGCCCAAAGGCCAAAAACAATAGTATACTGTATGTGTGTCTGTGAACACGATAACTCTCGTAAAAAAGGTCTGATCAAGATCAAATTTGGTAGAGACATGTATTCCTGAATTTGCCATATATATATGTCGGTCAATCGAAACGGGTAGTTTGGGGAGGCTTGTACCCCAAAATAGGTTTTTTACATTTTTCATATGTAATTTTTAAAATGTTTAAATTTTATCTTTCACCATTAGAATTAGCTTAAAAAACTTCTCAATTTAGTTCCTTAAAGTTTTCTCTATCTCCAATGGTTACCGAGATATTTCAATCTTATGGAGGATAAAGAAAAATTAATGTTTCACTTATTAATCTATATTTTTTTATGAAACTTGATATTTAGCTTCATGTGGTTGAGATTCATCCATTTATACTTAAAAATCATAGTTTACGTATTTATCATCGCAGCTAACCTGCATACTCTTTTCCAATGTTAATCATATAGGGAAAGCAAACTCATTTATTTTTTAACATTGTCCTTTAACATGAATCTTAGGTTGCTGCATGGGCGGAGTTAAGGGGGGGCAATGGCTGAGCAATGCCCCCCCAGACCTCTTGAAAGTTTTTGGATTTTATTACTAATCTTACCAGTTCTGTCATAATTTTTTATTTGACACAGATATTTTGATGGGTTTTTGCTGTGGTATTACATTATTTTTAAGTCTTACTCTCCATTTTTAGGCTTTATTGTGACAAAAACTAGGACACCAACTCTGTGCCGCTAACTCCGCCCATGGGTTGATGAAAGTTGGTATATATAGTCATAATAAAAGTTTTTCATGGTAGAAAAGCCTACTTTCAGTGATACTCACAGCAGCAAACCTGCACACTCTTTTCCATGTTAATCTTATGGAGAATAGGCATATAATTCTTAAATTTATCGACAGATATTGATAAAACTTGTCATATATTATTATTATTATATTATTGCTTTGGAAGTTGGCTGAGTACGTAGATCTGCTGCGACGGGGGTATTTTCAGTGTCCTTTACTTCTTATGAATCCGATGAAAATGGGCCAAAGGAAAAACCACAAACTAGTCCTTAAATGGTAACAAATACTTTTTTATAATAGTTTTAGGGCCATTTTCTTCATGTAGGTCTTCATTAGATCTTCACAAAATTAGTAGACTCTCTAGTGATGGCAAATCACTAGAGAAGTCAGTCTTATCAACAAACTTCTTATCAATTATAACCTTCTCTTTGATTTCTGTATAGCAATATTATGGATTTCATTCTATTTCAATTTTTTTCTGGACCACTAAACTGAACTGCAATAGTTTTAGTTGAAATCTCTAAATTGTTAATTTTAAAAGGAGTGGTGGTGGGGGCTAATACAAATGAGGGCTTGAGAGACTCCAAATAAAATAAAACCACCCTCTAGGCTTGTTTCATATTTTTTGCCATCTTAAGCACTATTAACTATAAAAATCTTATTAAAATCAATGGAGCCATTCTTTAAGTAAATTTTAATTTTTACCGTTACAAACGGAAATCTATCCTTAGAAATAAAAAATATTACTGGACATATGATGGATATACACACATTCAAAATTTTATCTGAATAGAACCAACAGTACAGGCTGTGGCTTAATACACACACATACATCGGGGGAAAACCACGTCTTTGGGTTCAAGACAGATATATCCATTGAAAACTAAAATTCAAAAATGTTGACAATAATAATTTTTCCTTGTACTTCCCTTCTCCTTTTTTCCTTTTCCTTGTGAATGAGACATAGAAGGGAGAAAATAAAAAATTGATTCCTTCCTCATTTCTCAAGATCATTTTCTATGAAACTTGGTATACATCTTACAGCATTAATACATTATAATAAATACATAATAATAATAAATACAAACATTAATAATACCCCCATCGCAGCAGACCTGCGTACTCAGCGAATTTTCAAATCAATAATATAAAAATAATAAATGACAAGTTTTATAAAAATCTGTCCATTAACATGAGAATTATTTGCCTATTCTCCATAAGATTAACATGGGAAAGAGTGTGCAGGTTAGCTGCTGTGAGGAACACTGAAAGTAGTCATTTCTACCATAAATCATTTTTATTTTAACCAATTATACCAAGTTTTATCAACATCTGTCCCTAAAGGAGTTTGCCTATTCCCTATATGATTAATATGGGAAAAGAGTATGCAGGTTTGCGGCCATGATAAACACATAAACTATGATTTTTAAGCATAAATGGATAGATCTCAACCACATGAAGCTAATTATCAAGTTTTATCCAAAAATATTGATTAATATGGGAAATATTAATTTTTCCCTATCCTCCATAAGATTAACAGTACCTGGTGACCTACCTTTGCTCGTTTAGAATAATACATGTATTATAAAAAATAATTAGAAAAATTAAAACACATTTATTACTCAATGAAAACATTTATGTGGTTTAATAAAAACCGATTTAATACACCATAATTAATATAGCACTGAACAAAAAGTATCGCCCCTGGTGGGGATGGAACTCGCGGCCTATAGTGAGGCCGACACGGTACAACTCGACTACGACGTTAGTCAATTGAGCGATGTCGTTTAACGTCTTTTAGCCAAAGCCGATCATTTACTGTTTAATTATCCATTCCGTTATTATTAGCCTGTGATCAACTGATTTTGTTATAAACGGAATGAGGATTGAAAAGCAAAAGAGAAATTTAATTTACATCAATTAATTGGTTTGTTACAGTGGCTTCAAGCAATACAACGAATACGTTTTCTATCAAAACACGGAAGATTTTGGAAATACTTTTTTCTGCTTTTATTTCACACAGCTATGTTATCCTTAAGTTTTTACAAATTGTTTAGTAACCTGATAATTTTGCATTTATTTAATTCATAAAACAAATATTAATGCATAACCTCTACATTGTTCCCACAGTCTTCAATCAAGAACTGTCAAACGGTTATAAACAGCTGTTTTGGTTTGTATTGTTTACATTTTATTCTCCATAAGCGTAATGTTAAATTTTTAGATTTTAAACTTAGTATTACAGTAAAACAAGAAATTTTCCTGGACATTAGACCTATCAAGTACTTATTTTCTACTCGGAAATTAGTTATTTCCAAAATTTAAAGAAATTCCTCGGTGCCGTTTTCGAGATCCGTGTGCAAATATATATATATGTATATATATTTATATATTATATATATATTTTATTATATATATTATATATATTATATATATATATATTTTATATATATATATATATAAACCTTGCTCGTATTATAGTATTGGATTGGAGCCCCACAATACAACGTACTGTGTTTAGATTTTTTGATATCTCGGTAACCGTTGGAGATAGAGAAAACTTTAAGAAACTTAATTGTGTAGTTTTTTAAGCTGATTCCAATGGTGAAATATAAAATTAGAAATTTTTTTAAATTACTTATGAAAAACTCAAAAAACCCCCATTATGGGGTACAAAACCCCCCCAAACTACCCGTTCCCATTGTCCGATATGTCTGGTTTACGAATTTGTCCGAGCATTTGTAGGAATAGACGTCTCTACCAAATTTGGTCTTGATTGGACCATTTTTACGAGAGTTATTGTGTTCACAGACATAGAATTTTGTGGCCTTTTAAAAATAACACGAGGTGGTCTGGATAATAAAAATAATAATAATAAAAATAAGGTGGTATTTTTAAAAGGCCACAAAATTTAAAAAATATGTTGGTGAGACCCAAAATTCAAAATTCTAGGCCTAATTAACTTTGTAATGTCAAGAATAGTTGTAAACCATGCCACAAACCTCGATGTGGTATTTACAAAATTATGTGTGAATCTACTGAATTTAAAAGTAGAGTGGCAAATAAAGTTTACCCGATAGTTGGTGGATCAACTTGTGAAACCCATAATGTGGTTTACCAACAATCGTGCAAACATTGTCAAAAAGAATATATATGCCATACATCTAACTCCTTACGAGTTAAAATGACAGGCCACCGTTTTGATGTGGTTCATAAAGATTTACGAAAGCCAATTTTCAATCATGCAGCTCACCACAACCAAAATTTTGAGGGCTGTTATGAACTTAAAGCCCTCCACAAAATTCCACCACATCAAAACCTTAAAAGAAACCAACTTATTTTAAGAAATTCAGAATTGGCACACCAGTTGGTTTTAAAATCAAAATTTCCTACAGGATTATATCTCAGAAAGTTTATTACTAATATAAATAAATGATTCAACTCAACTGCCTAAAACCATATGATTTCAAACTTTTTACTGTAAACTTTTCCTAGAATTTATTTATGTTTTATTGTGTTTTCATGTTGTACACAGTCACTATTTCTATTTGCTTGAAAACTTTTTTTATAATTAAAACGAAAATTTGCAAAACCAACACTCATTCATTCAGTACACAACTATACAATTTTTAAAGTAGTTATAAAAGTCATTTGGCACTTATGAAGAATATATATATATATATATATATGAAGGGTACGGTACATGGAATAAAGGGGCTTAGTCACATTTTCATAAATTTGCAGAATTTTGAATTTTAGATTCAAAACTCGATCACATCCATTATAAAAGTTTAAAATGTCTTTTGATATGTTAACATTGTAGTTATATCCTCTAAAATTGTTATTAGGAATACAAAATGTAATATTACAGTTGAAGAATAATTTAAAAAAGTTTTTTTAGGTAAAAGTACACTTAACACAGGGAATAAAGGGGCTAAAGACCCTGGACTTAGCCCGTTTATTCCCAAAAAATGTATATACCAAAGTTTTAATAACACACACAATATAAAAATTTCTCACAAACGTCTTCAGGTGTTTCACATCTTGCTTGTTTTGGGATAAGTCCGACATTTTTATCCACTTCCATGTAACTATGTCCTCGTACTGGAAATATCATTGTTATCTTGTCAAATCTTTTTTCTGTGTGGACAAGGTAATGCATAAATCGAAAAACTGTGTAATTCTTGTTTTGTCCACCGCAGGAGTCACTGTATATTTCAATTTCTCTTACTTCTTGTGAGAGACTGTTATGCACAAAATCATGAAACAAAGAGCAGACGTCATTGCTGCCCTTTTTACCACGTGTTTCCGGGTACAAATAAAAAAAGCTGTCTGAATTTGACAGAATATGTACATTGAAAACAAACAGAGACAATTGCCTTTTGTAGAACACATCATTCGTGGATATAATAGGCATCAATAAATTTCTGCCATAGTCCATGCATACAGCCTGTTTCTCTTTGGTTTTCTTACAGTCTTTTCTGGCAATTGGTCTTTTTGGTATAAAACTTTTAGGATCTTTTCAAGTGAACAGTAATTTCCACCTCTGCTTTTCTTAGGGATTTTTCCAAATCTTTCTTCCTTTTGTCATTAACACAACTGTTTATTTCCAGTTTTAAAACTTTTATTTTAACTTGTTTTTCATCCCAATAGGAACAAGTATCGCTCCTAGGATAACCAAAACCTATGTTGAATTCAGTAGTGAAAATAGTTCAGTATATTCGGCTCGCTCTTTCCATGAATCTGTGGACTTGACCCCTTCATTCCCAGGACAGGGGTTTTTCCCACGGTATTTTAACATGGACATAGCTCTTTCATTCCAAAAACGTATAACACATTAGATTCAGCATTAAAAACACTACAAATTACCGTTGATAACTAAACAAAATTTTTTTTGGACTTAGTCCCTTTATTCCCTGTGCCCTTTATATATATATGTAAATTTTAACGACTAATGTTTTTGGACTCTGGGCACCTAAACACGATAAAATAACATGGTCCCGGGCTTAAGTCTTACCATAAGACCTACAGTAATAGCTTCTTCCCTATGGGAAATTTGCTGATATAACCTTACATACGAGGTATAAAAGGTTTTTAATGCTTACAGTCACTTAACTCGATAATACCCCCCTCGCATCAGACCTGTGTACTCAGCGAATTTCCAAATCAATAATATAATAATAATAATATATGACAAGTTTTATAAAAATCTGTCCATAAACATTAGAATTATTTGCCTATTAACATGGGAAAGAGCGTGCAGGTTAGCTGCTGTGAGTATCACTGAAAGTAGGCTTTTCTACCATGAAAAATTGTTATCTTAACATTTATACCAACTTTCATCAACATCTCTCCATGAATGAAGGAGTTTGCCTATTCCCTATATGATTATAATGGGAAAAGAGTATGCAGGTTTGCTGCCATGATAAACACATAAACTATGATTTTTAAGCATAAATGGATAGACGAACCACATGAAGCTAAATATCAAGTTTTATCCAAAAATATTGATTAATATGGGAAATTAATTTTTCCTTATCCTCCTTAGATTAACATTGGAGCACCACAATACAACGTATGTGTTTAGATTTTTTAATATCTCGGTAACCGTTGGTGATAGAGAAAAACTTTAAGGAACTTAATTGTGTAGTTTTTTATACTGATTCCAATGGTGAAATATAAAATTAGAAATTTTTAAAAATTTCACGTGAAAGACGCAAAAAAACCCATTTTGGGGTACAAAATCCCCCCAAACTACCCGTTCCCATTTACAGTAGAACTCCAATTATCCGAATTAATGGGGACCGGGACCCATTCGGATAATCAAATATTCGGATAATCGAAGTTTTTATTTAAAAAAATAGCCATTAGAGAGAAAAAAGCTACGTTTTGATATTGCACTATTTTTTTATTGAATTAAATGTAAGAAACATCATATTTTCACATGTTTTAAATATAAATAAAATGTACATACAAGTTTAGAAATAAAAATCATTGTTTTTTAAACATCTCCGTCAATGTAAGCTGTTTTGCGGTCTTCATCCGTTTTCAGGCAGCCAGGTCACGCATTCGCTTGACGGTGAGTAGTTGCAAGTGGTCACACTCGGGCTTCGCGGGGGGAAACATAATAGCTCACTTAGACTTTTTTTGGACACATTTTTTTCTGAAAGTGATTCGGATAATTGGCGATTCGGATAGTCGGATTTCGGAAAATTGGAGTTCTACTGTACTGATATGTCTGGTTTACGAACTAGTCCGAGCATTTGTAGAAATACACGTCTCTACCAAATTTGGTCTCGATCTATCCATTTTTATGAGAGTTAACGTGTTCACAGACACATATACATATAAAAATTGTAACCACTATTGTTTTTGGACTCTGGGCACCTAAAGACGAAAAATAACATGGTCCCGGGCTTAAGTCTTACCATGAGACCTACAGTAATAGCTTCTTCCATATGGGAAATTCACTAAAAACCATACAAAACATTTGTTATTACTTTAGCTTCTCCCCCAAGCTGTTTAAACTTGTGTTAAAAGGGTGTGGGATATAAATTTGATGAGTATTTTTTAAACAAGTAATTATTTCAGCTAATGAGCGTTCAGGAATATAATAGTTATATGATTTTTTAAATTTACCTTCAGAGGGAGGAATTTACCTTTTCAGTTAGTCAGTTCACTGATACTTTTTATTAGTATAACTAGCACCCGGCGAACTTCGTACCACATAACAGTAAACACGTGTTAACTTTCAGATTGGCTATGTTCTGAAGTCGAATAGCAATACAATTTCGTTGTGAAAAATTAGATATATTCTGGGTCGTGGCATAGTTAATAACAATACTGAAACAATAAGACATATTAATAACATTCCCACAAAACAAATAAATCTGAGTGGATTGATTCACAATTTTTCTAATCCAACCAAAAACCAAACAAAACCTAACTGTAATAAGGCTTTTAAAGGAAAGATATACAAAAGCTGATTATTATAATATGTATAAACACAGTAATTAATATTTATTTGGCTGACATAATTATAAACACGTGACTTTTAATCAGACAGAACATTAACTATTAACGTGGTGAATAAATCTGTTCATGTTGTACAGTACGCATTTACTTCATAGTTTTACATTAATGAATGATTCAGATTGCATTGGATAGTAAAACATATTGCTAATGGAAAGTAATACAACAGCTGTAGCTTAAAAAATCAAATGTTTTTATTGTAGAACATTTGTAAACAAACTTAGTCCCCATATGGTTAACATTAGAAATTTAAAACGCTATAAAATGGAAACTAATTGAATTCATGGAAACTGAGTATGCCTAAAGCATGACCGGAGCAGAGACGAATCCAAAAAGCAAAGATCATTTAAATCGGTCTATCCGTTCTCGAGTTATAATGTGTCTAACTAACACGACTTTGTTTTAGCAAATTTCCCATTGGGAAGAAGCTATTACCGTAGGTCTCATGGTAAGACTTAAGCCCGGACCATGTTATTTTTCGTCTTTAGGTGCCCAGAGTCCAAAAACAATATTCGTTAAAATTTATATATATATATATTTATATATACATAATATATATATTATATATACACATACATATATGTGTCTGTGAACACGATAACTCTCGTACAAATCGTCCGATCAAGACCAAATTTGGAAGAGACGTGTACTCCTACAAATGCTCGGACGAGTTCGTAAACCAGACATATCAGTAAATGGGAACGGGTAGTTTGGGGGGGGTTTTGTACCCCAAAATGGGGTTTTTTGCGTTTTTCACGTGTAATTTTTAAAAATTTCTAATTTTATATTTCACCATTGGAATCAGTATAAAAAACTACACAATTAAGTTCCTTAAAGTTTTTCTCTATCACCAACGGTTACCGAGATATTAAAAAATCTAAACACATACGTTGTATTGTGGGGCTCCAATGTTAATCTAAGGAGGATAAGGAAAAATTAATTTCCCATATTAATCAATATTTTTGGATAAAACTTGATATTTAGCTTCATGTGGTTCGTCTATCCATTTATGCTTAAAAATCATAGTTTATGTGTTTATCATGGCAGCAAACCTGCATACTCTTTTCCCATTTTAATCATATAGGGTATAGGCAAACTCCTTCATTCATGGAGAGATGTTGATGAAAGTTGGTATAAATGTTAAGATAAAAATTTTTCATGGTAGAAAAGCCTACTTTCAGTGATACTCACAGCAGCTAACCTACACACTCTTTCCCATGTTAATCTTATGGAGAATAGGCAAATAATTCTCATGTTTATGGACAGATTTTTATAAAACTTGTCATATATTATTATATTATTGATTTGGAAATTCGCTGAGTACGCAGGTCTGCTGCCATGGGGGTATTATATATTTAGATAACTTGATAAAATACTATTATACAATTTTCAAATTTAATATGTCTTTAAAGTAAACCAGACCCAACGATTTCATGCGATCAGAGGTATAATAGAGATTCGTAAGGGGTAAAGTGTGGTAACAGGAATGCAATAAAAACTAATTGAAAGCGCTATAAACAGTTTATTTCTCATAAGAAAATACATTGCTTTTATGAAACAAAAACACTCAATTAATGTGATTTTAAATTTTTTTCACAATTTTGCTATTAATATTTAAATACAGTTTTATAATAGGTCAAATTGAACTTTTTAGGAATATGATAACTTACTAGAGATAACAAATCTACCTACTAAACTTTGATTTATGGAATGATAGTATTTTATAAATTAAAACTTTACTACTGTACTTTGGTTATCTCTTACAAAGATGATCAGATATTTTTAAATCATGAACAGAGATATTGACCAAAGAAACATTAATTTTCCTCTTATTATAGGAAATTCTTATGTAAGTCTTATATGATGACTGTAATTACATTATTTACAATTACATAAAATTCAGAAAAACAAAAGGGGAACCCAAATAAAAAATTACTTTGAACCTAAAATAAAATCATACATTAAAAATTGGTTGATAAATAAAAGTACCGATTTAATACACCATAATTAACGTAGCACTGAGCAAAAAGTGTTGCCCTTGATGAGGATGGAACTAGCGACCTTTGTTTTATGAGTCCAACGTGCTACCACTGGACTACGGCGTCTGCCAAATAAGCGATGCCGTTTAAGGTCTTTTAGCCAACCTCAATTGTTGTAGCAGATCATTTACTGTTTAATTATCCATACAGTTGTTATTAGCCTGTGATCAACTGATTTTGTTTGAAACGGAATGAGGATTGAAAAGCAAAAGAGAAATTCAATTTACACCCATTAATTGGTTTGTTCCAGTGGCTTCAAGCAATACAATGAATACATTTTCTATAAAAAACGGAAGATTTTGGAAATACTTTAGTCTGCTTTTATTTCGCACAGTTATGTTACCACAAAGTTTTTACAAATTGTTTAGTAACCTGATAATTTCGCATTTGTTACATACATAAAATAAATAGGATGAAAAACCTCTATTAACATATTGTTCATCACCATCTTCTATCAACAACTGTCAAACGGTTGTAAACAGATGTTTTGATTTGTATTGTTTACATTTGATTCTCCATAAGCGTAATGTTAAATTTTTAGATTTTAAACTTAATATTACAAGAAAACCAGAATTTTCCTGGACATTAGACCTATCTAGAACTTATTTTCTACTCGTAAATTAGATGTTTCCAAAATTTAAAGAAATTTCTTAGAGCAGTTTTCGAGATCCGTGTGCAAATATATACATGTATATACAAACCTTGCTCGTATTATAGTATTGGATAAAAGAAAATGCCTCTTTGAGTGGAACACAGCATTGCAGAGTTTTGTAATAAAAATGTACATAGTGTACTATAAAATACACTAATTTTTCCTCATTAAAATGGACAAATTTAATTTATACTGTCTGCAAATAGTGAAAAGGCCTCTGACAAACTACGTAACTATAAGAATTGCATTTTTGTATCACGCCTTAATGCTTTATGTTTGAAACGATTATTAAATAGCTCTTTAATGTTTTTACTGTACAGTATAACCAATTAATTATGAAAACATGAAAAAACCTATTAAGGTAGTAATTTTGACATGGATATGTCCACGATTACCAGATAGTACTCGTGGATATGCCTAAGCTCTGAGGGTGTTAGCTATTCGCGTCACTTGATGCACTTCTAACAATGATCAATGATAACAAATAATACATGTTAATAATTGATGAGTGTTAAATAGAATAACTGTACCTAAAAAATTTTTTTGGTTTTAATTTGAATACAATACTGTCTGAATTGCTGGAGTAAACCGCATGAAAGTAGTCCAATGAGAGTCAGTGCTGTGTTGCCAAATCGCCCTAATTTATTATAGCATATGGTTACGTCAGCTCATAGGCTAAATGAAAAATGGCAACACTGCAATGACTAATAGGCGTACAAATTTAAAAAAATGTCAATAACTTTTATTTTGATTTTAATACATTTTTAATCATTTATTTATTGTATTTATTTTTAACAATTCATTCCTAAGTATACTTCAATTAAAAAGGTTTTATCAATATTAAAAAGGTATTTCAACTCAAATTAGGTTGTTTTAGAAGGGGTGAGCACCGAGCTCACCCGCGTGTAGCGGCTTAAGTTTCTTGTGATTTGGAAGTTACAATTTTAATTTCAATCAACCTGGAGGCAAATTATCACGTATAATGCAAATTAATAAAAGGAAAAATAAGTTATTTCTTCAACAGAATGATAAAAGTATAGTAATTACAGCAAAGTTATCAAATCCTGAAAGGCTTCCTTAAACTTCTTCAACAGACTGATAAAAGTATAGTACGGTATTACAGCAAAGTTATCAAATCCTGAAAGGCTTCCTTAAACTGTCTTAAAAAAAATATTCAATTATATTTTTCAATCCCGTTTATACAAGAACCTACATGATAGAATTCCTAAAATTTTCCTTTACTTGTTCAATTTTGGCTAACCTTATCTTAAAAACTCCTTACGTAAATTTCATTTGTATCACATGTAATGCAAGGCTTAAAATTTTAAGTTATGTCAAATATTTTTTGTTGACTGACACTTCACTACACTCAATCTATTCTATTATATATTCTATCCAAACACAGCCTGAGTTTCATGAAATTTTCTTTCCCAAAATATCAAGGATATTAATTAGGCAATTTTTTTTGAGTAATTCCTTTTTACTCAAATTTTGAAACTAAACTCTTGTCAAGCATTTCCTACAGACCTTTGTTCATTCCAGACTCTAAGTAGTTCATTGGGATCACTGTAACCATGTGATGCAATAACATAATGGTAATTATGAACACTATATTCTTTCTTATAAAAGTAGAACTCTTCACAATGAAATGGCTCGATTTTCAATTTGTATGCAACTAACCCCAGAAATACATCATCAAATCTGAAATGTTTTGTGAATAAGCTGCCATAGTGCAAATCTAATAATACTTCCTTGGAAACTACATACGCACCAGCTGTAATGTAGGGTGGCCATAGATGATATGGGTATTCATCAAGAGAAACATACCATGTACTTGTTCTGTGTCTATGGGGGGATGAGACAAATACAAATCCTGAGAATAATTTAACTTTTTCTGGAAGTTCAAAGTCCATTACTTGTGTTAGTGTCCTTTTAGGAGAGATTTTATGAGTAGGAAAGTCAATAGCCTTATAAAGTAGATCTCGTTTCATAGAACTTCCTGACTTTGATCTATCAATCGAATCAATAGGAGTTTCTAAGTATGAAGGATAATGAACAGGATTCCTAAGGAATTGTAATACATTTCTAGTGGACACATAAAAGTCATCATCAACAAAAAAATAAAATTTGGAATTGTTACAAAAGTTAACTGCCCATTTAAATGCTATCATAGTTTTAATTGTGTTATTAAAGTAAGCATCTGTAAAATTGGCTTGAACAATATCTCCATACTGTTTGTTTTCATCATTTATTTTGCTTTGTAATGATTCATCACTGTTGTCACTACCTAAGACGAACACAGTTCGAATTGAAACGTCAGAAAATCTTCTTTCAAAACCCCATGAATTCCGAATAGCAATGCGGTTATTAAAATGTTTTAATGCAGACTTCACTATATACACCACTCGCAATGGTCCAACATTGTTATTACACTTAAATTTACAGTCATGGATAAAAGGAAAATTATATTCATTGATCGGAATATGAGAAAGTTTACTTCCATCACGTAACTCTTGCACATAGATAGAAATATCACCTTCCAGAGGATATTCAAATTCAGAAAAAAAATCTTTTTCAAACAAATGTGTAAATACACCCATGTAAATCGTAACAAACATTGCTATGAAAGCAAAAACAAATCTTATTTTCCTGAAGAGCTTCATATTCATACCTATGATTACTGTTATTCCTGGGTGTAAATAATTTATATCTGAAAATGAAGTACATGCCCACAGGTTAGAAGCATCACCATAACTCAGTTGACATAGACCAAGATCTGGGATCCATTATTAAGAAGCTTCATTTTAAAAGTATAATATAAACCACATTTATCAAACTTTCAAAACATATTTTAGTTAGCGCACTGAGATTTCAGCAAAATAGTATTCAAATCTATACTAATACTGTACCAATATTGTTCTTTAGCAACACAATAATAACATAACCTAACAATAACCATGACGGATGGTTTATAAACAAACTTGTTTCTATGCACTTTAAGGCAGACTAAAATTTAGTAGCATGTGTACGACACTATATATATATATATATAACATACATTGAATATATAATGGCATTGAATATACATACAGTTATAAAATCAATGATATCGGCTGATTCCAAAGAGTAAGGTAAATGTTTAAAACAATTTTTAAAAAGTAAAAAGAAAAGAAAAATACAAACAATCACACAAAAAACACTATAGCATAATCAAATTTCATGTTGTATGTTGTTTCCATCATTGTCACTTTGGATTTTAGCAGAGAAGAACGGTAGTCCTATAAGAAGGTTGTTGTGGGTTAACTGCAACAAAACTCAGGGAGTTACCTTGGATGAAGGCCTTACTTTTTCTAACCATGTGACAGCAACATGTCAACGAGCACTCGCTAAGCTATGAGGGCTTTATATGCATAGGGACTTACTGTCAGTAGAGACAAAAATTAAAATTATTATCAAATCTGTGATTCTTTCGGCTTTTGAATACTGTAGATGGGAACAGTATATCGAAGAAAGACACCGAGAGAATTCAGAGATTGCAGAATGCCTTAGTAAGATTTGTTTATGGTTTAAGAAGGAGAGACCACGTAACGTCACATAGAAAAGATGCCCAGTTGTTGACAACAATGGGTGTAGCTTGTAAGGGGTTAACGACTCTTTAATTCATAAGATACTAATCCTAGACGAGCCCAAATATCTCCTGGAAAAATTAATAGCTAGGCAGGACGTCTCGGAGTGCCAAACTAATTTATTTTCCAAGAGTACTTCGTGAGTGTGGAAGGAAGGCTTTTTTATATTTTGCCCCCACCTTGTTTCATTCAATCCCACCTGTGATAAAAAAAATAGTAGTGTAATGTATTTTAAAAATAAAGTAAAAAATACTATGCAAAAGTTATTTTTAAATGCAATAATGTATTAATTAATTTATTTATTGTTGGCTATACTGCTTATATGTGTTTTTTAAAAGATTTATTTATTTAGAACTTTGTTGATTTCGGTCATGTTAAGTTTAAGAGAGAGAGAGAGAGAGAGAGAGATAATATTTATATCTGAAAACCAGTTGTTACAGCTGAGATAACGCTAGCTTCAATAAAGGCATTTTTCTTTCTTTCTTATCTGCAAGCCTAATGGTTAGCGTCTTGGATTTTGGTGCAAGAGGTGACGGCTTTGATCCCCGGGATGGCCACAATTTTTATATAGGAATTTTAATCAATAAAAATAGTTTACTTCAAAGTTGCATAGCTTAGGGTGAACTTGCCTATAAGAAAACAGAAAAAAGGCTTTTGCTGACCGGACTAAAGTGTGCAGCACTGCTAACTGCACAACAACCAGAGTCAATTTCGCGGGAAAACTGTTTAATATTCTTTAACCCTAAACCAAAACTTACGTGATGGTAATGTTATGTAAACTTCATGAACTAATTTCTTTTTCACATTCTTACGTCTTGATTTCATGTGGTATTTAAACGTTTTGTAGAATGAACTACGTAATATCTTGAAGTGAAGTTTTTGTTAATCTAATCACTTATTGGATTTGGTTTAAAAATGGATTTTAGCAGAAGGAGGGTCAGAGCACTCAGACCTGAAGAGGGAGCACTAGCTGAATTATATCCTCATGATCTTCAGATTTATACAACTCCACCAGTTAGTGAAATATCTCTCACAGAATTTGAACAACTTGCAGTTTCTAGACTCAAAGGTATTATTTAGGTCTATTATAATTTAATTTGACAGCACCAGATGTTTCATTCCTGAATGCCACTATTTTTCTGCTAAAAGCTGTTAAAGTGAGTGCTCTAAAACTTTGAGTACTTTAAATGAATTTGGTACTTTTGCGCCCAGACCTCTTGCCATAGTTTACCCTACTTATTAACTAAAACTGTATTTACCTGAATACTTGGTGTCTTCATCCACGACCGATGTGGTCGGATAGATTGTTATCTTAATGCTAAAATTAAATGCTTTATACATATAAGTGAACATTTTTAGTAGGCACACAACTAAACTGCAACAACTTAAGTTACTGTGTGTTATCTTAATGCTAAAATCTAATACTAGGGCCTATGTACATACAGGCGAACATATTTAGTAGGTACACAACTAAACTGTAACAACTTACTGTATTTTAAGGTAGTACATTACTAAAGCGTGTGGTGGCCCGCCCAGGTACACTCGCTCTGTGTTTTCTAATGCTGTTGATGACCAAAATGGTCACACTAAATTTAGCTGAAATGTGTTTAAATACACAAAATATATTAGCTGATGTTTTTTAAACTGTAAAGATACTTGAACATTTTCTGCATAATTTTATCATTTTTTTAAATATTTTAATAGTGTATTTAATCCTTTCAAACTAATCTTTGGTTAAAATTTGTGTTTGTGAAGTGGTACTGCTAAAATTGAATGAGTAGAACATTATAATTTAACACTTAATATGAGTAAATTAATTTTAACAAATATTTTAGGTTAAACTTTGCTAATTATTTGTACTCTTAATCAGGACTAACTCTGCAGGTTACTATTTTATTTGTAAAAAAATATATTCAAAAGAAAATTAAATAAGACATTTAAGATAGTTATCGATACATAATAGATAAACACAGTAAGATAGTAGTCAAAACATTCCAAGTATTGTTCATTTTCAAGTTGACTTTAATGATATCCACTAATAGATCTGAATTTAAAACTAATGATGATATATCAACAACAGATTATCTAAAGTTTACTTATTGCAATATGTCCGTACTTAGAACATATATCAATACAAAATATTTTAACCATGTAAGAAAATGTAAACGAACCAACAATAAGGTGAAACAAGACTTTGTCTACAGTAAATCGGTGAACAAAATTTTAATTATATTGATAATATTGAGTGTTGATGTAAAGTTGAACCCAGGGCCCTTAAGCCAAGCTGACAAAATAATATTCTGAATGTTCACATTATCAAATACCCCCGTCACAGCAAACCTGCGTACTCAGCGAATTTCCAAATCAATAATATAATAATTATAATATATGACAAGTTTGGTCAAAATCTGTCGATAAACATGGGAATTATTTGCCTATTCTCCATAAGATTAAAATGGGAAAGAGTGAGTAGGTTTGCTGCTGTGACGAACACTGAAAGTATACCATCAAAAATTTTATTTTTAACATTTATACCAACTTTTATCAACATCTGTCCGTAAATAAAGGAGTTTGCCTAATCTCCATATGATTAACATGGGAAAAGAGTATGCAGGTTTGCTGCCATGATAAACACATAAACTATGATTTTTTAGCACAAATGTATGGATCTCAACCACATGAAGCTAAATATCAAGTTTCATCAAAAAATATTAGATAATAAGTGAAAAATTAATTTTTCCTAATCCTCCATAAGATTAACATTGGAGCCTTAAAATACAACGTACTGTGTTTAGATTTTTTTTATATCTCGGTAACCATTTAAGATAGAGAAAAACTTTAAGGAACTTAATTGTGTAGTTTTTTAAGCTGATTCCAATGGTGAAATATAAAATTTGAAATTTTTAAAAATTACATGTGAAAAACGCAAAAAACCCCATTTTGGGGTACAAAACCCCCCCAAAGTACCCGTTCCCATTGACCGATATGTCTGGTTTACAAACTCGTCCGAGCAGTTGTAGGAATACACCTCTCTACCAAATTTGGTCTCGATCGGACCATTTTTACGAGAGTTATCGTGCTAACAGACACATATATATATATACATATATACATATATATATATATATATATAAATTTTAACGACTATTGTTTTTGGTCTCTGGGCACCTAAAGAAGAAAAAATAACATGGTCTCGGGCTTAAGTCTTACCATGAGACCTACGGTAATAGCTTCTTCCCTATGGGAAATTCGCTAAAACTTGTGATAAGACTTCCATCTCATTTGGCAGTTCTGCAACTGCCAAATTAGTTGGTTTGGTTGAGGACTACAGCAATCAACAGGGGCCATCAACATTTAACCCATTCAGGATAGTGTTTCCTTCAAACAGGGACCCACGATATTTAAGACCTTTTGCAAACGACTTTTCTGAGAGTAGAGATGAAGACACTCAACCAATCCCAAATGATGAACTCTAAGGAGAAAAGGAGTTCAAAGGAGAAATACATTGACTTAAATACAAAAGTACTTCCCATGATAAACACTCAAAGTGTTTCAAACCAAGACTTGGATCAAATATCCAGGGAGAGCTTTTCTTCCAATGACGATTTAGGCTTACTTGGAACAGACCCTGATGACAGTGTATTATATAAAATACCAATGGTAAAATTTTCCATTTGTGGAGGTAGCCTAATTTTAAGGAAAATGGAATACACACTCACATATCTAAGACTCATCATGATAGAAGAAAAATATGTAAGTAACAAAAAAATTTCTATGAATACCATAAAGAAAAACATAAACCAAAGAGTAGTAGACAAGAGTGCAAAGAAAGGGAATGATAATCAGGTTAACGATAGCTTACAAGATGAGGTGAGAAATCATGCAGAATTCTCTGAGGAAAACATTAAAAACGTTAATTGTCAACACTCTGGAAGGATTTTAAAGGTGTTAAAGCTCTCAGTATACACATTTCTAAAATTCATCACTAAGTTATGAGAAAATTTATGCAACAAATACCAATCTGAAAATTATTCATGTCTATAAAAAAAGAATCAGAATGTGATGAAGACCAAGATTTAGTTCATCATTCAAACGTTGTTGAATGATGAACTAAACTCAAGTATAGAAAAATGGAAAAATATATTCTCACAAGATTTAACTTTTGATGAACTTTATTATAATGTGACAATCTTCTCAAAGTTCCTCTCAGATTTTGTACATAGAATTCCAAGACCGTAGGACCTTTATATCCAGATCGTAGATATTAACTTAAATTATGAAATCAAAAGTTAAAAAAATATTTAAAAAATCGTAAAAGAAAAACAGTAAAAGAAAATAAAAGTAAAAAAATCAAACAGTAAGTCATAACAGAGCATATAAAAAAAGGACCAATCCTGAAAGAGCAACAAAAAATGATTGTAAGAGAAGGCGTGAAAAATATTTATATGAAATTATTCTATTTGAGTTTTATAAGCTACGGAAACAAGCAGTGCGAAAAATAATGGAAAAAGTACCCAAAAACTGTTTGATAAATTTAAATATAAAAAGGAGCAATTTGAACAAAGATTTTCAAAACCAAACCTAAAAACATTATTGGGTTGTACAAGAATGTCCATGATTGCACAATAAATGAACTAAATGAAACATACATAGATCTTACAAATCTGGAATCTTTGAACCACAATTTGAACAATTTTCATGTTTTAAAGGATATACTTCAAATTAGTTTTTAAAATAAATTGAAAGTAATTTTAAAAAAGTAAATATTAATCTAATAATAGGCTTAAGAGTTTAAATTTAACCATTTTAACGTATTCATTGTAACAGTAGTTGTTAGTCTTAAAAAACTTGTCAATATCTGCTTCACAGTCCTTCGAACAATTGAACAAATAAGTTCTCATGGCCTAGCTAAGAATTCAGATGAGTGGAAGAAAGCAGCTGCTGATGAGATAAAAAAACTTCCAGACCTTAAATGCTTCTACAAGCTGGTGAGAATAAATATAGTATGAATATAATTACATACCAATGAATGTAACATGCACCATTGCTCAAAAGAAGTAGGACTATGTCGAATTTTAACTTAAAATCAATTATTACATTTGTGTATAAAAATAAAAATTATATTCATAAGTACACTTATTTACATACTGTTTTGTATTTGCAGTATACAAATGTATGTCCGGATTTTTTTTTAAATGTATGTGATGAAATATATTTGGGAGAAATATAAAAAATCTAAAAGGAAAAATGTGATTGAAATCATCTTAAAGAGTCCATTTTTATCATTGTAACTTACACCACAGTCCCAGTAATCCAAATGTCCCGCTATTCCTAACAACCTGATGGGGAAAAAGGTTACTGAGTTTTAATTAAAAACGAAGAAATGTTAGGCCTATCTCATTTATAAAATTGTAATCTACAGCACGGTTACACTAATTTTACATTACAGCGTACACCATGTTAATAATATAGGTACAATAACTTACTTTTTGGAACATAAGAATTGAATTATCGTTTTTTACATAACAAAGATGTCCTGTTAGCCATTACAAAGTTGTGCCGTCGTCTCATAACGTAAACATCAAGTTTTTGGATGAAGCAGTGCACTGTTGCTCGAGATAATGTCTCTCTAGGGCGATGTCTAGCTACACTCACAGTGTGTCACAATACATTTGATTCTTACCACAGTCCGACTCTTTATCATCCCTTTCCGGAGAACTACTTTTCGAACATTCAAGTTCATCTCCAGTAATGACCACGAAAAGTCACGTGAAAAGTAGGCCTGCAGATGGCACTGTTTTATAATTGTTTGTTTTTATGCGTCAATTTCGTGTGTGTCGTGTTTTATATTTCTTATGACGAGTATATAAAGGATAGGACGTCTCAGCAGGAATACTTGATGCCTTTGGGGCAAAAGATGTAATGGACAAACCTAAATGTAAACTGTGAAAAGATGTAAGTTAATTGCTCTAATACACTGTTCGGGTTTAAAATAACAGACTTTATTAGTACTTTTAATGAACTTTACACTGCACCTCCGGATGTTCCGAACAACTCGGTAATCCGAATAGGGTTTGGTCCCAATTAGTTCGGATTACTGGAAAAGAAGTAATTTTCAGTTAGGATAATTAGTTATGAAAATAGTTAGGATAATTGTTTTCCTCTGGTGTACTCTTCTGGAAACCCAAATATCCAATCCATAGGTAGTACAACGGAGACTCCCATAATCCATATTTATACAATTTCCTTTTTTTTATATAAGGAAAGAAAGATTTTTTTAAGCTCTACATGTAAGAAAAAAACACACTATTTTCTTTATTGATAATCTGTTTAATGTATTATGATTAATTATTCAAAATACCTAACAATAGAATTAATGCCAAGTCAAATGAAGTTTGTGTGCTGGCAGATAGTAACCATTTATAACAATTATTGATTACCATTCATTAAATTTGATTCTAAAATATTATCAACAAACTGTGTATTTTCGGCATTACCAAGAATAATTTTACTTTGTAAAATTATACAAAAAGAATAACTAGAAAAAAAGAATAAATATAAGAAAAGAATAAATTATATAAAAGAATAACTTTACTTAAAGATGTAAGGACACACATGAGAGGAGTGGATTGCATGTTTTAAAAAGGGTTTTTGAAATACAGAATATCAATGGTCGTAAACACATGCAGCGCTTGCTTAAAAATGGACATGTGTTTCGATATCTCCCTGGAACGTGCATCTATGGCATGTCTCGAGTTATCATTATTTAGATCTGACTGTACAGATGGATCAGTTAAGCGCACCGTTTTGTGTTGTGTGTACCTGTAGTTTGTAGCATCATGGAAGTCAAATTTGGTTTCGATCAACACAGAGCTGTCCATTGAAGAAGTAAAAGTTGCCCTGCTAAATGGAACAAGGCGAGTATAGATTATAAAATCAGAGTAGTGAAACAAACAGCCTGGCAAGAAATGATCAAGCTTTTTCATGGGGAGAATTGTTCAAAAGAGGAAAAAGAGAATCTTCAATCGTTAGTACTACATTGTTCTTGTTTTTTTTAAAGAAAAATTTTGTCTTTTATTTTATCTTGTGTATTTTTACACCAGAGGCATTTACGTTTTGGTAGGGAACGTTCAAAACCAGGTCTTGTTACTAACCAACGTTGACCTGTTTTTAGGAAGCATCATTAATTAATAGCCCAATGACAAATGGCGACTGGGTCCTGATTCGACCCTTGCGGGATTCGATCTGGCGACTGTATTACATATTCAAGGGGGAGGGATTGCAACAGGTTATTTTTTTATTTTTTTAGGTAGATTAGGTTTTTATTGACTGTTTTTGGTAAAACTCCCAACTTTTAGTATATACCCTCAATGAAGAGCGAAAATACATAAACCAAAATGTTCATGAATATGAAGTCACCATTAAAACAATTAATTGATGAAGGGCATAAATTGCTTCTTATGTTTTGAACTAAGTAAAATTTATTAGTTTAGTTTACTAGGTTAGTTTAGTTGCACATAGTTTTGATTCTATATGTAACTTCATGTTATTTAGATAACAAGCACTGGTGCTAAGTCAAAAGAACCTGACTATTCTGCAAGAAAATCTGATCACATCTCACACTTTGTTCTTCGTCTGGCCTTCTGTCGCACAGAAGAGTTGAAACGGTGGTTCATCAGCAGGGAATTGGAATTGTTTAAACTCAGATGGCTTCATTTGTCGAGTGAAGGGAAGGCCGAATTCATCAATATTAACAACTTGAACTACAATCCAGTGGGTACTATATAATTATAATAGTTAAATAGTTTTATTACATAAATTAATAAAAATTAGGATCAGAATAATGTGAAAAAATATGGCTTGCAATGGATACGATTTGGCAACTCTGTGGATAGTCACCGGGGCTAGGCTTTTAACCAGATTTGTGATAACTAAAAGAAGCAAACATATACAACAACCATGTTATAATGACATTGTATGTGACGTAACATGTAAACAAAGACTGTACTATTAAGGAGTTCCCAACACCTCTAGGAATGCCACAGGAATTCTCATGTCTTTATTATTTATAAAGTGGGTACTCAAAAGTAACCGGAATTACGCTGCCGAAGCCGTGACCTGTGTAGTAGGCACGTCTGCCGATAGATTTGAATTCTCAGCAAATTATAATAAAATCCAGTGCTCAGTTTCTTTGCTTAACTATTGATCAGCATTTAGATTGGAATGGCCATGTAGGCAAAATTTTAACTAAAATTAGCTCTGGCCTATTTGCTTTATATAAAATATCCTTTTATTGTAATATTGAAACACTGCGTAAAATCTAATTTGCACACGTCCATTCCCATATTTCCTTTGGGATTTGTTTATTTGGAGCAACTTCAAAAATTAATCTTGACAATATATTAAAAAAATAAAAATATGCTAAAATTAAAATATGATGCCTCTGTGAAAAAATACTTTGTTGATCTCAATATTTTAACAGTCTACAGACAGTATATTTTTGACTCCATTTTAATGGCAGTTAAGGAAGCTGATTCTTGTCCTTCAGATTATATTTCAACTCCTCATAAATACAATACGAGACATAAAGACTCCATAATAACAAATAAACATAAAACAAAGTTTTTGAAAAAAAAACCTTTCTACATTTTTTTTTAATATAAACCCTAAAGAAATTAAAAAAGAAAGTAACAAAAACAGATTTAAAAAAAGATTAAAAGAACATCTGATTAAAATAGCCCCATATTCTTTTGACGATTTTTTCCACCCATCACAGTCATCATGATCATATTAACCACTCTGTATCATATTAAAATCTCCTGTATGGAGTGGATGAGATTGTCACTTAGGCTAGTTTTTTGTTGTTGTGCAACCTGACACTATCCGGAGTTTGCTGGAACTCGCTGCGGACGTTTGTGTCTGCAGTGAGTTTTTCAGTGAACACTGTTTCGCCATTTCCTCGGTTTTTCGTTTTGGTGGATGTAAATGAACAGCTTGCTTTGAAGTTTTGTTTCTTGTTAGGGAAAAGTGCTGCAGATGCCATCATTATGTTTAAAACTGCTTACAAAGATGAAGCTTTGGGCAAAACTCAAGTAGGAGTTGTTTTCACACTTTAAAAATGACGAAATGACAATTGTTGAAAAACCCCGTGAAGGACGTCCGTCGAATGCCGAAACTGACGAAAATTTTGAGAAGTTTGAAAATGTTTGTGAGCTCGTGCATGAAGGACCATTAACGAGTTATCAGAGATATCTGGAATTAGTTGGAGCTCTGTCCAGCAAATTTTGGGTAAGGATTTGAAAATGACAAGAGTGGCTGCAAGTTTGTGCTGTCGAGTTTTGTCTGCTCATCAAAAGGAATGTTGAGTGGAATCTTTTCGAGCAATGAAAGAAGACCTGCAAATTGATCCAGATTTTTTCTAAGATCATTACTGGTCACAAATTATGGTATTACAGTTATGATCCTGGAATCAAGCAACAGTCCAGTCAATGGAAAACGTCATCCAAAAACAATTTTTCGGCCAAAAAGTTTTCTTCAGTTTTGGCAGTCGACGGACGTCCTTCACGGGGATTTTCAACAATTGACATTTTGCCATTTTTAAAATATGAAAACAACTTGAACTTGAGTTTTACCAAAAGCTTCATCTTTGTAAGCAGTTTTTAACTTCACAATGGCATCTTCAGCACTTTTCCCTAACAAGAAACAAAACTTCAGAGTGTGCTGTTCATTTACGTCCGCCAAAACGAGGAAATGGCAAAACAGTGTTCACTTAAAAACTCACTGCAGACGCAAACGTCCACCCACGGCGACGGCCCTAACGGCAATGAACTCCAGATGAGCTAAGCTACACTCACGTAGTGGCAGACATGTGTACTACACAGGCACGGCTTCGGCAGCGTGATTCTGGTTACTTTTGGGTACCCCCTGATATAATACACTTAAATTAATTGATAATTCTTTATACTAAATATGAACTAAATTCCAAGAAAAATGTAAACCACAATATTAATAACATTAATAATCAGCTGCTTATTTAGGCATATGACACTACTAAATTATGTCTAACATGGGGTTGGGGTGAATCCAAGCTCAATTCAAAGACACAACATCACTGCCAAATTAAATTTAAAAACTGGATTAAGATTAGATCTCAGCCTCAAAGGAAACACAGGAACGCTCAATAGCACTAAAGTTTTAAAACTTAATATAGAGCAGATGTATATACTGTAATAAGGACAAAGATCCCCGAGGTACTTCTCTTTTAGGGAAAATATAACATAATATGGAGAACGTAAATGTGGTTTAGGTAATTTACACAGGAGTCCAGTATCGGGTGACTCACTGCTATGTAATTAAATTTAAACTGAATAGTAAATGACAACTGAAGGAAATAATGGACTTTTTTATTAATAAATCAAATTAATTGTAATTTATATTTATTTTTACTTTTTCAATTTGTTTGATTAATAGTTTGGAGATTTTGATTTAATTACATGATAAATTTACTATTTTAAACAATGCTTTAGTTCTAAGGAGAAAGTATGTATCAGTTTATATATGTATGTGTATATATTGTTTTTTTTCTTTCAAGTGGACTCAACAGTTATATAAATTATTTTTATTTTATTTTTGTTTAACGTTTTTCATAATTACATAATATAGCTAATATTGTGTAACAAAGGTAAATTCTAATTTCAGATTTCGTCAGAAGATCTTGTGAAGATGAGTGAGAAATCATGTGGAATGATATCAAGTTCAGTGGATTATTATAAAGTCCCTTTCACTTCAGTGTTGGACTTGGTGCGGACTCGTAAAGTTTTCTTACACTTGGGGCATGCTTATATCACCAACAATGAAATCATCTCTGTTATCCTCTCCATGTTCAGAAACAAGCTTTCAAATGAGTTGTCAGTAAGTATTAATTGTTGTCAGTAAATCAGTAAAAATTAGGCTACAATATTTGTAAACCGAATATTTCTCTTCAAAATCGTGTTTTCAATAAAAGAAAGTTTGTTTACTGGTACAATTCCTTTCTTAATTGGTTTTGTTAGATGTGTTCATATCATATTTCTTTATCATCTAATTTATTTGTTACATAGATATACCAAACTTCCCATTGTAGTTTAAAAATACTGGTAAAGAATTAGGCCTACTTTTTTAACATTCAAAACAAAACATCGGTCAAATTGACCGATTAGTAATTTTACTACGAAATAGTGGATAAACTGCTTGGCCTTGATGGCTGTAACCCCCAATACCTCCCGTCTCAAACCCCTCTCTGTAATATTTGGCCATTTTCAATTATTTTGCATGACGTCTTACGTATTAGACGAATTGTGTGAATACGGTCGGTCAGATTTACCGCGTGTTTCGCTTACCGGCAGGCAATCGTCGGTCAAATATACCTTGTGGTTCGGTTAAAGGTTGTGGTGAAACGAGTTGTGATTGGCTATTCTTGTACGAAGCTTAACACCTAGTAACTCAATATGTCTAGTGGTGGCCATAGGCAGGGCATACGAATTGATGACTCAGAGTGGTCAGATACATTGATGACAGACGACAGTGAAAATGATAGTGACTTCAATGAAGTTGATGATTCCGATGCCGATCCGGATTATGTTTTGTCTGATGATGAAGGTCGTTAAATTTACAGTTTATCAGAAGATGAGGACGATGCTGACCTACTCGGTATTGAAAATAATGCAAACAATATAATGAATGCAGTTGCTGAAGGTGTCGATCTTCCTGAGTATTTTTTTGGAGCGTTTAGGGAAGAAAGAAATTGGACCTTCAAACGCACAATATAGCCCACGTAACAAACACAAGAACACCTGCTGAAAATATAGTAACAACTAGATTACCACCAGCTCTGGCCTTGGGAGCAATCCTATGCCGATTTTTTCCCTAGGTCAGAGCTGCTCGTCTTGGAGCGTGAAGTTTGGAGTTTCATTATTTTTCTGTCCCATGAATTTTATGTAATAAATATGATTGTCATAAAATGTTGTAAAACATCATTGTTTACTCCTGTGAGTGCCAAGTGATACATAAAAACAATAATAAGCACACAAAACACCAATAAATAAAGGTCAAATTGGCCTTATGTTTCTCTTAGCATTTTAAAAATTTGTTTCGTTATAAATGTTAATTGAAAATTATTTTTGAATGTTAATTTAATTGTATTGACCATGAAATAAACTTTTTTGATTGCTTGACACTGGGCCCAGGTAATTTTTATTGTTGGGTTAAAAAATTATATCATTGGCGAATCAGCTGAATAAGACTGATACGAATCGTTAAATTCATCATACTCACCTTTCAACCATATTCACATAAAAGTACCCATCGAGGTGGGCAGTGCATTATATGAATATGAACCATGTTTAATGATGTATTCATATCACATTAAATAAAAATTAGTATTTGTTTCATCATATTCAATTTTTTATTTTATACCTCTTTGTACACATACTGTTTACCTACATCTGATAATATAATCTAATCTAATCTCATTGTTGTATTCATTCATCACTTTCTGCATCAATATTGTGTTATATTTTCTCTTTCATAGTAAATGTACTATTAAACCCGCAAAGGTCCTCCAATCTATTTAATTAATTAACATACACATAACTCATGAATACTAATCATACACAACACAAATGACACCTTGCAATGCAAGTGCATTTGAATTTGGCTATGCTGCCAATCAATGGTTCAGCAGTCGTTTAATATTCTTCAGTGTATACAGAATACATGGCTTCATAAGTAAATATAGAATCAAAAGCCAATTTAAATTAAATTTGATAATAATAAACTATATACAGTGGAACTTGGTTATAGCGTCATTGAAGGGACCACACAATTAATGACGCTATATCAGAGTGACACTATAAAAGAGGTTACATAATTTTAATTTAAAACCGAGGAAAAATAGAAAAACACATTTTTTACATGAAATTAAGACTTTTAATGAAGGTAGTTTGAAATACACATAAAGTTTATGTTTATGACTGACTGAACTACTCTATACTATATAAAAAATCGAATTTAAAAATATTGCAATGAAGTTCGACATGGTGAATTCAACTGTTGGTTCGATTTTAAAAAACAAGCCTAAAAAAATAGTCTAAAAATAGAATGTAGCTAAACAATAACCGCAGCCCTCATGTTGCACTACCGACCGAACTTTCTCTCTAGCTATATGTCGCCTTCATCTCAGCCTGATATCTTGACATTATATATGAGATTTTAGAATTTACTGACGATATATCCGAGGTTTTACCTATGTAAATACCTCTAGTTTGGCGGGCCCTAAAAATAAATTACTTTATACCCGAGTTGACGTTAAAGCCGAGGCCGCAATAATCAAGTTGCACTGTATCTATTTTAATTTCTACTACTACAAATTTGTTACTACAGTGGAACTTGGATAATTCGAACTTCTGTAATTCGAAAACTTCTTTATTTCGAAATTTTGTCTAAGTCCCTAGAATTTTATATAAAAACAATGTTAAAATATCTTGGTTGATTCGAATAATATTTTGGATAATTCAAAGTTTTTACAGCGGAAATCTATAGTGTGTGTATAAGTGAACAAGTCATTGTGTGCGATTTTCCAGGAGACGTTCGGGCTTCCTGTCCTCAGACTATTTTTAGCTAGATCAACGCCCCACCCCACTCACTAGTCCACTACTGTTCATAAATCACAACATTGACTTCTGTGTGTATCATCGGTGGTGGTTTTTTCCGATATTCGTCGTCTGCTTTCATGTTAACACGCCGTGTGTATGATGGCTTCGTCAAAACGAACCTACAAATCTCTGACGTTGCAAGAATAAATAGCGGCGATCAAGGAGGTAGAGAAGGGATTTGAAATAGTTTGTAATAGATAGTTTCGGGATCCCTCCAAACACATTATTGACATTTAACAAAAATTAGGATTTTTAATCAATAATATCTTCATTAACCTAACTTTTTAATATACAATGTTAAAACATGATGTTTGATTGTTTATTTCAACCACTTGCATAAATTTTTCTAATTCGAATTTTTGGATAATTCAAATTTTTTTTCTAGTCCCTTGAGGTTCGAATTATCCAAGTTCTACTGTATTTTAATATCAAGGTTGTACGAAGGTTGTTTTTTTCAACCTCCAATTGGCTGTAAATAAAAGAAAAGTGCCCAGAAAATAATAATTTTATTACCAAAAGTTTAAGTACCTACATTAAAGTTTTACCATATTTTCTACATAATCACCAAAACGCTTGAGGGCTGAGGCACTTGTCATACCGTGACACAAGCTTTACGATGCCTTCCTCAAAGAATGTTGCCGTCAGTAAGGACAGGTAAGTTTGACAGTATCCTCAAGTTCTCCGTTAGTAGCGAATTGCTGCCCACTTAACCATGACTTCAGTTCTCGGAACAACGGTTAATCACTTGGTGCTAGGTCTGGTCTGTACAGTGGATGTTCAAAAATTTCCCTTTTCTTCTTTTTGAGGGGGTCGTTTGTCATGTTGGCACTATGTGCTTGGGTTTTATCATGGATAAAAACCATGCCAGACAAAATCATTTCACTGAGTATGACTTGTGGGTTAGCTTACGCCTTGAGTCACAATTATTTACAAAGCAGACCTTGAAATTATCGTGTTTAACGTTTTTACTGCAACACTCACCGTTATTTTTCAGTGCAGATCTTGTTGTAATGGATAAAACCACAAACACACGCATAACACGAAAATATATACTAGACCACAGCACTGAATTGGTGTTTAAGTTTCGTGGATATGATAAAAGACCGGCTGTTGGTTAGTCTTCGGCCACGTATTCGCTAGAAGCACCTTGACACGACTGAGTTGAACGGTGCGTTATCAGTGTTATCAGGTTTGAGAGGTGAGGTAGGGTACAAGTTTTTTCCTTTGTCTACTTTTCTTCTGACCTCCTCCTCTATTGACGGTAAACATAGGGCGAAGTGTTGCACTAGGCTGGGAGATCAATCTTTATTAAAGATCATGCACACTGCCTCCAAAATTTTTCTTATGATGTCAAATGAATAATTGTAATAAATTGGTAATGTTTAATAAAATTATTCAATTTAATGAACTTGTTTATCAAACTTTATGGTAATTAACTTGCATATAGCAACATTGAGTCTATTTTATACAAATATGTACAAATTAAAATATTAATAAATGACTTCAGAGAACTGCAAGAATTCTACCATCCTTAGAAACAATCGAGGAGGATCAAGACAGAATTTTCAGAAAATTAAAAGCTCTGCCCACTGCCTATATTGGAGAAGATTACTCTAATAAAAAATCTGGGGAGAAAGTCCCTATTGAATGCATTGACTCGGTGAGTACATGGAACCTGTTAGAAGGTTTCATTCATTTGACAGGACTTTTCTACTGAGGTTAAAACTTTTGTTATTTAAAAAAAATCTTCTGTAGAAAAATGTAGTTTTTATTGAGATTTACTATATTAGCAAGCAATAGACAGTAAAGTTTACTTTATTGGTAACAATAAATATTATTGTCAATACCTAATTATTAGGTAATTTAGTTAATGTGTAATTTAGTTTTGAAATGTTCAATTTAATCCAGGTATTTGGACTTAAATAGATTGGATAACTCTATAAATAATCACTAGTAACTTTAATCCACAAACTCATTTTCATATGTTGAAAAGTCTGAAGATAGCATGACTTTGAAAGCTGAACTACTTTGAGATCTAGGAAATATAAAGGTAAATAAATTTTATATAAGGTGACTCACTACTGTTAATGCACTATATTGAAAAAAAAACAAATTAATTGATCTTTGATTTTGTGGTTTAAAAACATTAAAAAAGTTTAGTTTTCGAATTTTACTGCCATAATACAGTAAAACCTCGTTAATCCGGACCCCATTAATACGGACTTCGCTTAATCCGGACAGCCATTGGATCGCAGTTTTAATGCGCAGAACGCTGATTAGTAGCATGCGATCGTCACTGTACGACTGCGCCCGGCGATGTTTGTGTGCGTATGCCGAGCGCGGGCGCTCACAGCGCAAGGCGTACGTGCCGTTACCATGGTTACTGTCAGCCAATAGTAGCTCAGTCACACGATTGTGTTTCTGCTGCTCGTATCAGGCCGTCAGTTTTTCCACAGAGGTCAATTGCACTGTATTTTAGTTGCGTTGTTTAATTGTGAAATTAACACAAAAGAAAGGCAAATGAAGTTCAACTCCTTCTTCAAACCAGTTCAGTCACTTGAGGACGAACCCCAACCCTCATGTTCAAAGTAATTTTGTCTTTTTTCGTTGTCTCATTTTTTGTATGGACGTAAATACCAAGTCTATATTTTTGTTCAAATGTAACTACTGTATGTACTGTTTGTACAATACGTATTTTTATATTCAGAATATACATACTATTTAAATTTATCTGCAAAAGGTGTTTCATAATATACAAGGGGTACCCAAAAATCACTGTCTTTCTTCGTTTAGGATTATTTGTTCTAATCCGGACTTTTGTTAATCCGGATGACTTGGAGCCCCAATTAGTCCGGATTAACGAGGTTTTACTGTAATTAGTTTGGAGACTTAAGCCTTATTCTTGGAAACAACATAATGGGAAATTTATACTGTTTTATATTGTATATATTTAATTTATATTGTTAATGTACTGATTTGACATCATGGTATTTCACAGCTGGCAAGGCAGAGCTTCCCATTGTGCATGCGCCAACTGCATTACCGGTTGCGCCGTGACCATAAGTTGCGCCACGGTGCCAGGTTGCAGTACAGCTTATTCCTCAAAGGTATTGGAGTTACATTGGAAGACGTCATCACCATGTGGCGGGAAGAATGGTCTAAAGTCGAACCAGAAAAGGTGCAATGGATAATCAAATCATATCTTAGGTTAATATAGTTTCTGTTTCCAAAAACTTAACAAACTCCTACATCATAATACATATAATAGTTGACAATGTAAGATCCATAACACTTGGATAAGTTTAACCTCAGTTTAATGCAAAATGAACGGTACCAGTGCATGGAAACATACTTTCTCCCTTAAGTAAATTAAAAACTACAACCTTTAATAAAACTAGGGCTATGTCGATTCCATCCACCGATTCTCAGGGTTGGAATCGGAATCGAAATTTGAAATTTCCATTGTTCATAATAAATAGTAATATTTACAATTCAAAGAGAAGGACTCTGTCCGGCTGAGTAGTTTTAATTGTTACCGAAAGAGTGAAAAGTTAAACAATGAAATCAAACCAAAATTTAAACCTTTTCTTAATCGGCAAATCAACTGTCTTCGGACGAGGTTTGCTTTGACTTGACATTGACAAGTCGGAGCAGCCGTCAAACATTGGGCGAGTTCGGTTTCGATTCGAGTTGAGGCCAAAATTCACTTAAGTGAGATGGTGAAATGGGTATGTCCAAGATGCAGTTGTGAAAGAGAAAAATACAAAAACTAATCAATTAAATTTTTTTAAGGGATTAAATTCTGTCAACTCGTTGATATTCTTAGTTAACGTGATGGAAAAACACTTCAATATTCTTAACACAAGAGCAAAAACTACAGTCCGATTGGCAGGTTATCTGAAACCAGAATGAACAATTCATTCTGGTAGAAATCTGAGTCTGATTGCCTGTCACACTTCTGAGTCTGAGAGTGTACTGTGGTCACTTCCGTTTACTGGTAATGGACAAAAAGCTTGCCGTGTATGACTCAATCAACGCTGACGATCTGACTAAGAAAACTATGTGTATCTTGGACGCACAATATGTACGAGTTCACTTTAAACTCTACTCACTAGAAAAGCGCCAAGATGTAAAAAAACTAAGAAGATGTGCGTCAAATTTCCCTTTGCCATAACATGGTTTTAGAGTCCCGTGTCAGTTTTTTTCTTTCAGTTTGGATTTTCAATAGTTCAATTAGCGGTTTGATCTCTGTAAGTGATAAGTAAGCCAGGAATAATGAACTCATTGGTCGCTTTGCAGCATATTAAAAGTGTGGGAAAATGTGAGAGAAATTCGTGAAAAATATGGGATATGTAGGGAATTTTGAAAGCCCAATCGCTGGAAACCCCTGCATTTGAAGAGTGTTGAGAATAACATAGCGTTTAGTTGGCTATAAAGCATAATCTTGCGGAAAAATAGTAAACTATGTGAGATAGTTCCGAGATTAGATCATAGGGGACAGCACGGAATTTAGTTTACTAAGTTCCAGATGGATGCCGCTGTCTGATGGGTTACGTTTGTCGTCAAACAGAGCTGGTTATTTTCTCGAAACATTAGACTAAATAAAAACTCGGACCTGAATGAATTAATTACACTATGTCCTTTTCAGTAGGTAATCTTGGTAACTCGATAGTAACTAGCACATAATTACCAAATGCATCATGGCAGCACTTTATTTTCTTAGCATGATATTATATTGGAATTTTAAAGAGCTGCCATCACACCAGGACGAAAGTTCCATACTAATTTCAGGCCATTCCTGCTTGTCACATGGAAATTATATAATTTACTTTTAATATGACCCTCACATTTTTGCTATGGTTTATAAACCATTAATTACAAGTATACTTAAGACCGTACAATTTATTTGCAATGTGTCAAACATTTATTGCAGTTTGAGAAAGGAGGCATTTCTTACCTTTTGAGGCATGCTTACGGCAAAGAGGGTAAGCGGGTCAACTACTCACCTCAGAGTTGTATGAAAATTATCAATGAAAATGTGGGCACTGGCGAACAACATGGATGTCCTTTCAAACACAATGATGTGTCTGCTCTTCGTTTGCTACTAACACAAAGCAATGTGCCTGCAGCTGGTACGTAACGTTCAATATCAGCAGCTATAAATAGCAGTGGGTTTGTATACAGCCTATAAAATATGAAAAATACTAGAATTTACTTTGTACTGTGAATATACTCAGTACTTTGTTTCTCTTAATTGGTGAGCTTTTACTATGCAAGAATCTTGTTTTCCATGAAAGGGTTTTAATGTAAAAAGGCTTCACAATTTATTTTTTAGATGATCAAAACGTTTTTATTCAGGTCTAAAACCATTGTTTGAACTTGATAAGAAGAATTTCAAAGGCATCGGTAAAAGTGTCTTCTTATTAGCCCTTTGAGGACCAGAGCCATTTTATAATTAATTTTTTTATAGGTCTAAAGTTTTTTTAATGTCATGAGTTTGTATGCTATGCGAAACAGACCATGTGAAAATATTCTTAGAAAATGTTTATACGAGGGTTTTCCGTAAAGTAAAGTTCCCAGTGATTTTTCACAGTGAAAAACGTTTATTTGCATAAACTTGTACATATTCGAAAAGTTCAGACTTTTCCTAATTTTTCTATGTAGTCGCCACCGAGGTCAATGCATTTTTGCATGCGGTGTACCAGCTTTCGAATGCCCGAGTCAAAGAAGGGCAGGGAGGGAAGATGAGCGTCTGGTAACTCTCAGCTCCCATTCGTGTTCCAAGAGCTTACATCTTGAGGGCACGTCTTCCTTAGGGATGACAGAGTTATGACGCGTAGCTGGCACTGGTCGGAGTTGTGACATCTGTTGACGGAGGCGGACGACGAAATTGTTGGTATCGTCATGATGTTTGATGTCGGGCCGGCTGCAGGGATGAGAAATTCCGATGGCAGGCGTAAGGGTTCTCCGTAGACCAGTTCGGCAGGGGAAGCTTTGAGGTCTTCATTTATGGCACTGCGCAAACCCAGTAAGACTAGTGGTAAGGCATCCAACCATGTCCTATGGGTATGACAACGTAGGGCGCTCTTCAGCTGACGGTGAAAGTTTTCGACCATCCCGTTGGCACAGGGGTGGTAGCTACAGGTACGACATCTTGTAATTCCAAAGGAGTTGCCTAGGGCCAAATTGTCACTCAAATTGTCTGCCTTGGTCGGTAGTAATGCAAACAGGAGCGCCAAAGCGAGAAATCCAGCAGCGTACGAGAGCGTCGGCGATCTCTTCGGCCTCTTGTGTGTACAATGGCCAAACTTCAGGTCATCTGGTAAACCTGTCGATGGCTGTGAGACAATATCGGTAACCTTTAGCGTGGCTAAGTGGACCGATTAGGTCAATGTGAATGTGTTCGAAACATGAAGAAGGCGTTGCGAAGGTTCCGGTAGGGGTGTGCACATGGCGGGAAATCTTGTTTCGCTGGCAGTCCAAACAGGTTCGTGTCCAGGCACAGCAGTCTTGTTGTAAGTTACTCGTGGCCAAACGTAGCGTTGAGACACGAGCTTAGCAGTAGTGCGTGTTCCGGGGTGACTGAGACTGTCTCAGTCTGACCTTACACTGGTAAGGCGTCGAACACCTTGCGGCGCATAGTGGCAGGTACGTAAGGACGAGGTCAGCCCGTTCCGGTATCACAATACAGCGATACTTCAGAGCCAGGAACTCTGATTGTCTCAAGGTTAGGGCTGAGCCACGTTGGAGCAGGTCTTGGAGTTCTCCATCATCCTTTTGAGCATCCGCAAGAGCGACGAAATCGATGGAGTTGGCTGCAGTTACGGAGTCGATGCGACTCATTGCGTCAGCGACAATGTTTTCAGATCCGCTGATGTGACGAATGTCGGTGGTGAACTGAGCGATGAAGGACAGCTGGTTCAACTGAACTGGTGGCAGTTTTTCACAGGCGTGCAGAAAAGCGAATGTTAGTGGTTTATGGTCGGTGAAAATAGTGCAGTGTTGAGCCTCAAGTATATGTCGGAAATGCTGGACAGCGAGGTAGACGGCGTACAGTTCTCTGTAGTAGGCTGGCCATTGTAATTCACGAGGATTTAGCTTTCTCGAAAACAGTGCTAGTGGCTGCCATGCTCCGTCGACAAACTGTTGAAGGCAAGCACCTACTGAATGAGCGCTTGCGTCCGTGAACAAACCGAGAGTTGCAGATGGTTCTGGGTGTGTCAGCATGATGGCGTTGGCGAGGTTCTCCTTGCAGGCCTGGAATGCGAGTTCCAACTCGGGTGTCCAAGGAAAAGGCTGATTTCCTCGCAGACCAGATCGTGCTGTATTGAGGGCTGCTTGATATTCCGAGGCGCGAGGCAAAAAACGGCGATAGAAATTGATCATGCCAAGGAAACGGGCTACGCCTTTCACTGTCAAAGGTCTGACGGAGAACAGAACGGAGAAGTCTGCCGCCAAGCCGCGCAGATAGCTGAGAACCGCTTCTTCCAGCTCTTTTCTGCCGCCGAAATGCATTCCATCCAGGTGTTTCTTCATATCAGGGAAAAGGTGGCAATTTCTGAGGGCTACATCCGGGCTGTAGGGTGGGTGTTTGACAATACCCTATCCAAATTTAGCGATAAGTTCGCTGGTAACGTTAGCGGTGTGCGGTCAAGCGTTATCCTGATGCAAACGCACCCCCTTGGACAGCATACCCCTCCTCTTGTTTTGAATGGCATGGTGAAGTTTTTTCAGTGTCTCGCAGTAGCGGGCAGCGTTGATTGTTTCATCGGTGGGAAAGAATTCGCACAACAATACGCCTTTCCTGTCCCAAAAGACAATTGCCATGACTTTGCGTTTGCTTAAATTTTCACGGAACGCTCCTCGTTATGGACGTCAGTACGCCCGTTCTTGAACTCCCTGCACCATTTGCACACATGTTGTACGCTCATACACTTTACTCCATATTTTTCACACAGCCGGGAATGAATTTCCCAAGGCGGAAGGTTTTTGGCAGTCAAAAAACGAATCACTGAGACAGCTCACACCTGGCGGGTGAAGCAACGGGGAGCTCCATCTTGTACGGCTGCCAGGCCAAGACTGAGCGCCGCAGACACTTCGTTGGGGTGGGCATTTGGAGTGGGGGAACCCAGGTACACAACCAAACCGCGGGAACCCCCGTCGCAGCACTATTATCGACTGCAGCGCTATAGGAACCTTACTTTACGGACAACCCTCATACAACACATGTTGTTTTCGTTCACAACAGTAAACAGACGATCAAACAAACACATTATTTATTTCTGCCTTTAGCTATAACAACAAAAACCATCCAGACAGTTTAAGAGGAAACCAAAGACATCGAAAATCAAATGAGTCATATTAAAATGTGTCTCTGGCACATTTTAATATGACAATCTTAATATTTTGTGTCAATTTGTACTATAATTAAAAACTAATTAAACTAAACTGAATTCAAATAACTGTAACTTCTTCTCTCAAAGGAAACAATTATAACTTGTGACAAAATTTTAGTTTGATCAAACATTGAAACTATTGAAAGGGATTACCTGGTGTTTGGTAATATCTTAAATACTAGTGTGTCGCTAAATAATGTTTAGGTTGTAGTGGTTTGTGGTAAAAAATGTTTGGGTACCACTGGTTAAGCCCAATATTTACACATATCAAAAATCACATAATAAAGAGTTTATGTACATCTGAACAGATGCCTAATCCGAGTCTTCGTCATGCGCTCTCTTTCTCCCTGCCCTTATTGGCCTCCAAAAGTGTGGATTAATATAAGGGATTAATCATTAATCAATATAAGGATTGATAAATTTGCCCTCGATGATAAATTACAATCCATTATTTTATTACTAAAATAATGTAGAATAACCAAAGAGTCACTCAGAATGTTAACAAAACTTGGCCACAACGCAATACGCAAATGAACTAACCAAAACAACAGATGGCTGGCAGAATCTGTAAAGCTGCATTTGAATTTGAGCAGCCAGTACAAAATAAAATAATGTATATTTATAAACATACATAAAATGAAATTTTAAGATGAAACTGCACAGTAAAATGAGGCAGTTTAATGAGTCGTAATTTGTGACTGCCTGTTCAGGGTCGTGGTAAATGCGTTATGAATCGTAACTTATCGCCAGTTAGTGGGTTAAGTAAAAAGAGCATAAAAATGACAATCCCTCCATATCAAGTAAAATAGGATTAAATATAACTTACTATCATACTACAAAAATACATAAGATTTCATGAAGGTGTGGATACACTTGAATGAAATTGGGGGATTATAACACAACTAGAAATTTCCACAATAGTTAGGCACATTGACCCATTTTGAACTTTGTTTGAATTAAGTTTTAAATTTCATTGGTCTACAAGAAGTATTTTTAACATTGAGTCTTTCATAAATTACATAGGGACTAAACAAATCATTAAAATCATACTTGTCATTGTAGATATGTCATATTACGGAGGAAATATTTATATATTGATATGATGTGATGTGCACATTTGTTTTTGGTTCATCACACAATATTGAGAAAACTACTAAGTAAACCAGTTTTCCATTTCAGAAAATTATATGGTTAATTTTATTTCTCTTTCAAATGATTTTTTAGACATACAAGAGACAATTGACCTAATCAATCGGGGACAGTTCCACTTAGCTTGTACAAAATATTTTGAGATAACCCATGGGCAGCCTCCTGAAAGATTGATCAACCACCCTAACCAATACTTTGAAGAGAGTCAAAATGTGAAGAATGGGAAGGCTGGTGTTAAGAAGAAAGAATTCATTGGTGAGTTTAAAAAGTGTCAAAGCTAAAAATATTAGAAATATCAAAATTATCATTTTCATGTTGGCAGAAAAAAAAGAAATATTACAGTAGAACTCCTCTATTCCAACCTTGGATGGTCCAGCACTCCCCGGTTAGTCTGACCATGCTCAGGCTTCCGAGCCTGTGCAGACTTGTCACTCATGGGAAATCTGCCTAGCCGTTTTTCGACTTCAGTAGGCTACTCATATCTCGCGTGGTGTTTATCGCTTTAAGTAAAAATATACTATAACAGGTACGATATTTAAAATGCTGAACAAGTAAATACCGATAAATACTGTATTCAAACTTTTGGATAGAAAGTATAAAATGAGCTGAACTAAAATGAACATTAAAAATGAAAAATCAAAATAAAACTTTCCATTTGAGATTATGTCGACAACATGGAACATCGTTGATCAAACGCAAGAGTTGAAGCAGATGACAAAATTACACAATACATAACCTTTTGGAATGCAAGAACGTAATTGGTCGGTCCAAGTATGTGATAATTATTCGATTGTCAACTACCTTATGTACACCAGAAGCTGATATTGTATTTGATTTAAAGCATATCGTCATTAGTAGTCATCAATAGTTATACCGAGTATCAGATTGTGGTTTGTTATTATTCCTCATAAAATATAATTTTGGCGACAAAAAATATCTTGAAAAGGTTATCTGATATTTATTAACAAAGCAATGAGCTTTGTTACTTATTTGTAACTTATTTTAATCATAAAACTCATTTGGCAACAATATTTGTAGGAAAAATAATAGGTCTACACTGCTTCATTTTGATCGTCTACCCTTTGTTAAATATTTTGAAATAACAGACTATTTTCCATTATCGTATTCACAAATTTTCTGCATATGCATGCATAATTTGAGCATAAAAAGTGTTGCCAAATTAACAACATTTATTTTGCCTATTTTGTCATTCTGGTGTTTGCATAACCAACAAATTTACAGAACAATATGTTTGTCCTTTTTCCTTTTAGAACCAATACATATTCTAGAGTATGTAGATGTTTTCAGTTAATATGCTGTTTAACTTTAAAACTGTGTAAAAAATATCTTTTGTATTTTATTTGCTATAAATATTATATCTTTCAGTTAATCCAACCTTTTTTTCATTCCGACCATAGTCCCGGTCCGAAAGGTGGCGGATTAGAGGGGTTCTACTGTACATAAATCCGAATCCGTATAGCCAAAAATCTGAATATATCATAGGATGTAGACACCCATGTCGCATAGACAACGATTGTGAATAGCTCCTTCACAATTTTAGTGCTGCAAACTGCATATAATTATCGTAAAACGAATAACCTCAAAATATCGCAGGCGTTTGGCATGTTGATAAATTTTAATTTGATTAAAAATAAATTAAGTCTAGAAAAACATAGTAGGCCCTAGTGTTTTTTATTAGTTGTTGGCAAGAAAAAATATTCAATTAAAAAGAAAACTTATTTGGGATGCAATTTTAATTTAATTTAATTTTTTAACTGAATCGGATCCAAACTTTACTATATATTGACCTTATATGTCATCATCACTTTATGGCCAAATACCAGATCAAATACATTTTTGCTACCAATTTTCAAATAAAGAGAATTTGGGAAATGTTAATATCAATTCTACGTACATACGTACCAGCACCTGAGCTTAGCACTCCCGATCACCAAGGTAACAAGAAGACAAAAAAGTTATGACCTGCAGTTAGCTTCTGTAATATGTAATAATATCCAATGGAGGATTAAAATCCAATTTTCTATGAAACTGACAAGCAATAGTAGTGCTTAAAATTAAACATTTCAACAAAATTTTGAATAAAAAATAATCTAAATATATAAAACAAAGTCGTGTTAGTTACACGCATTATAACTCGAGAATGGCTGGACCGATTTTAATGATCTTTGATTTTTTGGATTCGTCTCTGCTCCGGTCATGCACTAGGCATATTCAGTTTCCATAAATTCAATTAGTTTCCATTTTATAGTGTTTTAAATTTCTAATGTTAACCTTATGGGGACTAAGTTTGTTTACAAATGTTCTACAATAAAAACATTTGATTTCTTAAGCTACAGCTGTTGTTTTACTTTCCATTAGCAATATGCTTTACTATCCAATGCCATCTGAATCATTCATTAATGTAAAACTATGGAGTAAAAGTGTACTGTACAAAATGAACAGCACTATTTTCCACGTGAATAGTTTACGGTTTTTGGGAATTATGTACTGTATTTATATTTTTTTAATTTTCTGTATGATTAAAAGTCACGTGTTTATATGTTTGCCAAATAAAATAATTACAATGCTTATACATATTAGGTTTATTATAATAATCAGCTGTCGAATATTTAAAGCTTTCATAACGAAGCCGCAATGCTCTTTGACTTCAGAACATGACCAATCTTAGAGTTAACATGCATTTTCTGTTAGGCGTTACGAAGTTCGCCGGGTCAGCTAGTTATTTATGTTTGCCCTGTTTCAAGAACAGTAATTATATTATATTACCCTTGTTATGTTCTTGGTTTGTTGGATGTATTCATGTACATTTCGCCACCTTTGTGGCATCATCAGAATATTTAAAACTTAAAAAATGAAGAGAAACACTATCACTGATCACTCTCGCATTGTTCGTGATGGCGTGGCACGACGGCAGCCGGCGCTTGCTGTGCGTTCGCACGGTTGGGGTTTGCTTTGTTGAAGAAGACTGGCGCTTTCACTGACTGCGTGATGTGAGAGGATTTAGGGTAGAGTGTGGGGGTTTTTATATGAATGTAATATAAAAAATAATTAATGTTTTGTTTTATAGGAATAGAAGCCCTGCCAACTCAAAGTGATACTGAAAAAATTAAAGATGAACCAGATGTGTGGGGTGATGTTGGAGATGATGAACTGATGAATGTTGATGGTCAATGAAGTTTACAAAATATTTCAAATATGGTAATGAAGGAAATATAGCCCAAAAACCATTTTTGAGCGGACTGAAAACATTTAGCTCACATATATACCACCCCCTTCGTGTAAGCTAGTGCTAATTTATGCCCAATTAAAAATAACTGGGTTGTAATAAGTTGGAGTTAAAATCAAAAAAGATAATGTCACTACCTAGGATAAGTTATACAAAGACTAAGGTAAAATTCAATGATCCGGTAGAATGCTGGCATGTTTGGAATTAAGAGTTGACATGGAGATGAAGCTAAAAAAAATACACCACAATCATGGTAACATTCTTGCCACATTTCAGTGTTTTTTGTTTTCTTTTTAGATTACGGCAAGAATCTTTCTCTTGCACTTGACATACCTTGTGACATCAAGCTTGAGTTTAAAAACATTTCAATCAGTACTTCAGAGGACAATAAATGTAGCACTAGTAAGAATAGATGAAAATAATTTATTGTACAGAAACATAATAAAATTGAGATTAAGTAATTTCTTATTTTGCCTTTACTTCTTTCTTTGTTTCCTCCTCTTTGACCACCGGCTTCTCTTCCTTCTTACCCTCTTTCTTCTCAGCATCTCTGTTGCTGAGTTTGTTGTTGATGAGATTGTGAAGTGCAATGATGGACCTTATGAGAGCCGCAAGATAGACAACCAACATCTGGTCGTTAGTCTTGACATACAGAGAGTCTACAAAATTACCATGACCTATGTCTGGCAGAAGGTTGAATATATCTTGCAACTGGTAGACAATCTGATGGTTGATGGGCAATTTCCCTTCTACAACCTGAAAATTTATTTGTAATGTAAAATTTACATAGGTACAGGGGACTAAGTGTTGCTCGGTAAGATATAAGTGCATAGTATAACGTATATACCCTGTCGTAGCAGACTTGCGTACTTAGTAACTTTCCAAATCAATAACATGGCAATAGTAATATATGACTAGAGATGTAAAATAATACCCGGGTATTTAAAACTTGGGGTTAATACCCGGGTGTTTATAAAAAATAAAGGAATAAATTCATAATTAATTACTCCAGACAAAGTTGTTTCTATTTATGTGTAACATTTTAAGATAGTATACAGCAATTTGTATCTTATTTAACCAATTTAAGGTATATTTTTATGCTAAAATTTATAGCTACTCAGGTAGTTTTTTAAATGTAAACCAAACTGATTTTTCCACTTGATTGATAATTGATATATAACTACTAATTACAGATAACTAATTATAATTATAACTACAGAATATATAATTGATAATTTGATTGAATGATTGATTTTTACTAGAGGTGTGCGGATATCAGAAAATTCGGTTCGGATCGGATCGGATATCCGAAACCGATCCGAATGTATTTAAGATATCCGATCCGATAAATATCCGAATTTTCGGATAGACTGTATAATACAGCAATTTGAACAAAAACAACGAGATTTTCGTTGAGTTAATACCCGCGAAGCTGGAATAATCTTTGCTTAAACCTTGATAAGACGACGAAATGACGTAGTCTTTCATCAAAACAATGTTGATGACTGGTAGACGCGATGCACTTATAGCGATTCGAATGACGACCGCAGATGACGAAATTACGCAATTCATATCCAATCGGAATGTAAGAACGTCATTGGGCGGTCCGAGGATGCGGTATGATTATTCGATTCTTCAACTACGCATTTAAGTAACCGTAAGTTCAACACGATATTGCATTTTGAAATACAAAGCATAGCGTCATCGATAGTTGCACCGAGTATCAGATTGCGGTTTGATATTGTTCCATATAAAATTTCATTTCGGCTACGAAAAAACTTGAATTGTTGATTTAATGTTACTGGTAACAAACCACCATAATAGCTCGTTTTGCGACGGGGTTTCCGGCAAAAATAATACTACTTCATTCTGATCGTCTACGTAGACGATCAATTGTTTAGTTATCGCATTCTCAACTACTCCGGGTTTGAGCAATACGATAAAGTTTGTCCAAATTTACATTTGGCCTATTTCGTCGTTCAGTGTTCACATAACCAACAAATTTTCCACTTGTTTTCAATCTACATTTTATCTTTGTTAAATGAATTTAAGCGTTATTAGTTTTACAATTTTAGATAATTTTAAGATGAATAACTAACTAGATTACGACGAGGTACCATAATTTCACGGGTTTCAATATTGTTACACAGTCGATCGGGGTATTTTATCTGCCAAATATTCCAACTCTGCGCCTGCGCACAGGCCTTTGTTTGATAGCACTGTCGACTATCACTGCCCTTGCCGATACGCAGATAGCCGATGGCATCGAGCCAACGGCGTCTGTCAAATCTTAATTCTTTGTTAATGGTGATTTGTTTTTATCATTGTAATAAATAAAATAATTGAATCGTGAAATAAAATTGAAAATTAGTTGATTATTAGTAGAATGAATTGATGAATTAGTAGAAAGTTGATGTCATTTAATGGCGAATTATAAGGTTTCTGTTGATTTAATTTGTGAATTACGCCATATTAAAATTTGTTACTGGTAATTGTTATTTTGTAAATTTGTATTTATTGATGGAATAAATTTATTATTATTATTATTAATTTTAAATGCAGTGAAGTAAAAATTTTAGTTTTGTTGTTCATCCTATGAAGAATTTATGATTTTTTATGTACCATTTAATAATTTTGATAACATTTTATTGATTTTTTCCTAATTTATTCTTAGATAAGTCTGATTTCACTTTTTTATTGCGAGTATCCGAATCCGAAAACTATCCGATCCGAACCCAAACTATCCGATCCAAATCTGAGCTATCCGATCCGAAAAAACAATTCACTATCCGCACACCTCTAATTTTTACCAATGTGTTTATTTTAATAACCTATTACTAATAATAATTATTAAAATATCAATTTTATCATGAACAAATAATACCATTTTGTGGATGATAATAATATTAATAATGAAAGTTGGTTATTAAACATGGGAAGTATTCTAATGTAACTAAGTGACCAGGTATTCAGTGTTGCCTAAGTTTGCTAAGGATGAAGCAAATCTAGAGGAAACCGCACAAAAGTAGTCCGATGAGAGTCAGTGCAGTGTTGCCAAATTGCCCTATTCTATTATAGCTTATGGTTACGTCAGCTGATAGGCTTAATAAAAAATGGCAACACTGCTGGGCTAGAGGAGGTGAGGGGAGAACCAGCTGTCCAAGACCACATCTGACTACTTTCGTGTGGTTTACTCTAGTTTTAAAAACTTTATTCATAAAGTTTGTAAATAATAGCTTGCTTGTAAATAATGTTAGTAGGATACATTCAGAATGAAACCTTTAGATATAGGTAAAATACTTATGGGTTTAAAAAAAAAGTTCCTTGTGGAAAACACATTGAAAACTTAAAACCCCTTTTTATCACCCTTAGCCCTTAGAGCATGTTATGTGGAACAATCTACTAGAGATCCCCTAAATTTGACCAAATCATCTATCTCCAGGACTAGGGTATTTTAACCAAATATTTTTCAGAGGTAGGCCCTAATATGGTTGTTAAGACATAAAAAAGAATTTTTAACACTTTTGATCTTTTTTTTATCTGACTTGGAGCAAGAAGATTGCAAAAAGTTGACTTTACCCTATAAATAAATATCATATTGACACATTTCTACAAACATAAAGATATATGTGTGTTTTTAATTGTATTTTAAATTTATGTATTTTCAATTGGTCTCGTTTTCACCCTGGTTTCTGGTTTACAGTGGTGTGTGTGTGACAAGTTTGATCAATATCTGCCAATAAAAATAGTTTGCCTATTCTCCATAATATTATCATGGGAAAGAGTTTGCAGGCTTGATGCTGTGAGGAACATTGAAAGAAGGCATTTTTACCTACCATAAACAATTTTTATTTTGACTAAATGCAAATTTTTATCGACATCTGTCTCCAATAGAGTTTGTCTATACAGTAAACCCTCTCATATCCGGATCTCTCATATGCGGACCCTCCAATATCCGGAGGTGATTTTGAAAGAATGCAAAAATTTAAAATTACTCTAGGAGGTCAATGTTTGTTAAACCAGTAGTCGCGAACGATATTTGTAGGCCGGTTAGTAGCGCGCCAGTAGCAGAATGCGGGGTTGAAGCGATGTGGACAGCAGTAATGTTCAAAAGCGGAATAGGGAAACGATGAGTCACCCTAGTCCTGAGCGCCTGAGTCTCTAGCGCTACTGTCTGTATTCTGTGCTATCTGGTGCAAGGTCGAACGACTTACGAAACAATAAACCTCCCCACACCACCTGTCCCTCCCAACCCCAATAGCCAAGCCAACGCATCACGTGTACTGTAGTGACAACACCCGCCTCCATGATCAGTGTCGCCTTTGTTTTGCTTCAGTCTTTCTTGTAACAGTTCATTTTAGTTTCGGGTAGGAATAGGAATGACCAGAAAAAGAAAAAAGGTTATCATTGCGATGGAGGAAAAATTGTATTACTCTAATACTGTACCACTTTGTACTGTATTAGGTAATTTTTTGAGTTTTGATATTATTAAAGTGGATTTTTTATTTAATATCCGGATGTTTTATTCCCCTCTCATATCCAGATTTTTTGCTATTCGGATCGGCCGTTGCCACAAGAGTCCGGATATGAGAGGGTTTACTGTATTCCCTATATGATTAACATGGGAAATAATTAAGCTGGTTAGCTGCCATTGTTAAACATATACTATGATTTTTAAACATAAATGGATGGATCTCAACAACATGTAGCTGAATACAAAGTTTCATCCAAAGATATGTGTAATAAGTGAAATATTTATTTTTTCTTATCCTCCATTAGATTAACATTAGAGCCCCAAAATGCAATGTACTGTGTTATGGAGCTATTCAAACAACTAACCATTGGAGGTGTCAATATATTTCCATGAAAAAATAAAAATTTATAAAATACATCTCTATATATAAAATTGAATGTATGTCTGTCTGTCTGTCTGTCTGTATGTCCTTTATGCGTTGCCAAACTACTCATCCGATCGCCATGAAATTTTAGGAAGTTGCTCTATATGTGTCCGGGAAGGTTTTAGTGAAAAAAATTTTTCAAAAACCCCATAAGTTTCCATTTTATGGTGTTTTAAATTTCTAATGTTAACCTTATGGAGAGTAAGTTTGTTTACAAATTGTCTACAATGAAAACATTTGATTTCTTAGCTACAGCTGATTGGTTTACTTTCCATTAGCAATACCGTATGCTTTACTATCCAATGCCATCTGAATCATTCATTAATGTTAAACTATGAAGTAAATGTGTACTGTAAAAAATGAACAGCTTTAATCACCACGTTAATAGTTAACGGTTTTAGGGGATTATGTATTTATATTTTTATTTTCTGTCTGATTAATTAAAGTCATGTGTTTATATGATAATTACAATGTTTATATTATTACGTTTATTATAATAATCAGCTGTTGTATACCTTTCCTATAAAAGCCGTATTACAGTTAGGTTTCGTTTGGGTTTGGATTGGATTTGAAAATTGTAAATTAATCCACTCAGATTTATTTGTTTTGTGGGAATGATATTAATATGTTTTGTCGTTTCAGTATTGTTATTCACTATGCCGCGACCCAGAATAACCTTTCACAATGAAGCCGTAATGCTATTGGATTTTAGAACATGGCCAATCTTAAAGTTAACATGTGTTTACTGTGAGGCGTTACGAAGTTCGCCGGGTCAGCTAGTTTTTAAATAAAAAAATATAAGTCAACTTTCAAAATTGGTGTTAAAAACCAAGAAAATAAAAACATTTGTAGAGCACGAGACAAATAAGAGAGGGCCATCCATATATATCTCATATTTATAATTATCAAATTATAAGTAATTTGTAATACCAATTTGACATAGTAAACCTTACACTTGCATTACCTGCACAAGATAGTCTCTCATGTCTTGCAACTGAACATGTAGCCCCTTTAGTCCCAGCAGCTGATTGGTGAGTCTCTGGGAAAGAGTACCAACAGTTGTGTCCTTTATGTCTCGTAAAAGATGTTCCACACCCACTTCCTCTGCTTCTTCTGCTCCTATTTCACTCGGCACATGCTCGAATGTTTTTGATGTAGGTGAGCCATCCTAAAAGGAGTATAAATATTATTTTATTGAATTAAAAAATTGGCCATTAAGTTTAATAGTTATAAAAGTTATAAAAGATTATTTCGGAACAAATTTAATACCATAGCTTCTAAACATATATTCCTTTCTTTCAGGGAGAAATGTATTACAAAACTATTTTTTTCAATATTGAAAGTTTATATTTAAAACTGTGTAAACTGAGTGATATAAATAAAAATAATAATGAGTGATATATAAAAATATATCTTTTCCATCAAATGCAAACCCTTCACTGACTCACTCCATTAATTTTCACTCACTTCCCATTTACATCGGAGGCTGAAACTTGGTAATATGATTATGATTATTTAGACCTGAAATAGGAAAACTAGGTAGGTTTGTCCTAATCTGAACTTAGGGCTCAGCCCTAAAGTTGGACAAAATTGCCAAGATATTCCTATTAGAGAACTGAAATTAATGTAATCGTAGTCAGTCATCCCTGTGTACAAATTAACAATGTAAAATTATGAACAAACAAATCCAGAATAGAAGGAAAGCTTACCTCTAAGAAACTCAATACTACCAGTGTATATAAAATACCCTTGTAGCAGCAGAGACCTGTTAGCGAATTTCCCATAGGGAAGAAGCTATTACCGTAGGTCTCATGGTAAGACTTAAGCCCGGGACCATGTTATTTTTCGTCTTTAGGTGCCCAGAGACTTTTAGTAACTTGGTTGTGGAGAATTTGAACACAGCCATTATGGAAGCATATGAATCTAGTTGTCAGGTTAAAAAGAAATCAGACATTAGGGATGTCCCCTGGAGGAATAACCAATTATCAGGGCTTAGGGCAGAAGCTAGAAGGGTTTTTAATAAAGCATAAACAGACGAAGGGTGGCAATGGTACTCCAGAGCCCTTTCTCTGTACAATAAAGAGGTGAGGTAAGCAAAAAGGGATAGCTTCTGTAAGTTTTGTGGGGAAATAACCTGCATTCCAGAGGGAGCTAGACTTCACAAGGCCTTAGCTAAGGACAGTGTCACTACAAACCCCGGCGGGTGGCTACACAGAGAATGAGGAACAACACACTCTCCATCTCCTGGAGACACATTTCCCAGGGTGCCGACCGTTGGGGGATGTGACGGTAGAACCAAGAGTAGCTAGACCTCAGAAAGAGGACTGGGAAGTGGCTAATTCAGTCATTTTACCATGGAGGTTAGAGTGGGCCATCAACTCATTCAAGCCCTTCAAGTTGCTTGGAATAGATAACATTCTTCCGGCACTTTCCCAAGAGAGAAAAAGGGAGATCTTGCCCTATCTCTTGAAAGTCATGAGATGTAGTTAAGCAACAGGGTATATTCCTTTGAAATGGAGAAGGGCTAGGGTAACCTTCATTCCAAAAGTAGGAAAAAAGGACAATAGTCAACCTAAGTCCTACCGTCCTATAAGTCTAACCTCTTTTCTGTTAAAACAATGAAATACATGGTCAGAGGCGCTGAGTGTATCCCCTTTGAATCATCAGCAACATGCTAATCGGGCAGGAAGATCCAACAGAAACTGCTCTATATGAATTGACAAAAGTGATCAGGCAAGCACTAGATGGGAAAGAGACTGCTTTATGTGACTTTGGCAATAAAGAAGGTATTGGACAATAGAGGGGTTGATAAGACTTCAACCAGATGGATCAGCAATATGCTGTCCACAAGAACGGTGGAAACACATAAAGGAGAGAGAATCATTCAGTAGACACAGTAAGGAGGGGGTCCTCAGAGTGGGGTACTATCCCCATCCTTTGCAGTCTGATAGTCGATGAGCTTCTTGGGAAAGTAACCAGGAATGGCTTGCAATGTATCGGATATGCAGATGATCTAGAGAGGGTGATTTGAAAATACTCTCTGTGATCTAATTCAGGCAGGGCTTAACTGCACAAAGGATTGGTGTGAATCTGCTGGGTCGTCGGTTAACCCCAACAAGACCTCACTTGTGCCTTTAACAAGGAATAGGAGACTTGAACAACTAAGGACCACCAGGCTTGAGGGGAGGAGCTTGAATGGAAATCAGAAATTAAGTTTCTAGGGGTAATACTAGATAAGAAACTTCTGTGGAATAGACACATAGAGGAGGTGACCAACAGGGCTAGTAACAACCTGATGATATGCGGTGAAGATATGGGGTTGTAACCCAAATGAACTAATAAAATGTATGTACACCATATTGGTGAGACCAATTATCACATATGGGTGTATAGTCTGGGTGGGCAAAACCAAGGTTGAAGTAACAAGGAAAGCCATGGAGAAGGTACAGAGGCTGTCTTGCATCATCATCACAGGAGCGATGAGATCCTGTCCAACTGCGGCCCCGGAGGTGATTTTGAATCTGACACATTGTGATAGAGAAAACAGCAAGGGAGACCTTGCTTAGAATGGAGAAGACTGTCTTTAACATTTCCTACACAATCTGCGGTGAGTTATTTCCGCCAGGTCTAAGGGATTTGATGAATCTTCCAAGGGATTCCATGGTAAAAAAGTACAGCTTTGAAAATAAATTTCATGTAGAGCAAGAGGATAAAATTGGCTGGGATGGGAAAACCCTGAATTCCTTCGGGAATCAGGTCATTAGGTGGTACACTGATGGCTCTAAGACTGAGCAGGGGACCGGTTTAGGGGTATTTGAGGATTAAATACCATGAGCCACTGGGACACTCTCCCAGCATTTTTCAGGCTGAGGTCAAGGCCATAGAAAGGTGTGTACACTTCAACCTAAGTAGAGGATACAGGAAAAGTGAGATTACTATCCTGTCTACAGGAAAAGGGAGATTGCAATCATGTCAGACGACAGGATAGTAATCTCCCTTTTTTTACCCCCCCTTTTTTTTACTATCCTGTCGTCTGACAGGATAGCAATCTCCCTTTTCCTGCTAGGCTAGCAGCATTGGTGCCTTCAGATCTAAGATGGTTTGGAATCGTTGGCAAAGTCTGAACTGGTTGAGGAAGAATAACAAGTTGTCACTACTTTGGGTACCTGGACACCAAAGTGTTCAGGGAAACGAAGTAGCAGACAAGCTGGTGAGGGCAGGGGCAGCCCCCCCTTTGTAGGGCCGGACCCAGGTTGTGCACTGGAGGACTCCTTCTTTAAAAAGAGATTCAAGGAGGAAGAAAATGCAACCAGAGAAAAAGTCTGGACTGATCTTCCGGGATGCCAGCAGGCCAAGGAAATGCTTGAAGGACATGATGTAAGAAGGTCTGAGACCATGATTAGGCTTAAGAAAAACAATTAAAGGATGCTGACGAGTTTTCTAACCGGACACTGTAGGGGTCATCTGAGAAAGATGAACATTGTTCAAGAGGGTGACTGCCGCTTCTGTCGATCAGGGGAGGAAACACCCAGACTGGCTGAGTATGAGGCAGTAGGTCAGAAGAGTTAGAACCTTGGGAACACACCAGGTGGCAGTTAGAGAGTTCCCAAAGTTAAAACCCCACATGATACTAAACTGCATTAAGGTGTTAGAACTAGAGGGGGTTCTCTAGGCAAGAACTAGAGACTAGTTTGGGGGCACAATAGGTCTCATAGGTCACAGTGCAATCTTTCCCCCAAGTATTATCAGTATCAGTAAGGCATCTTTTACGGACAACCCGTCGTCGAATTAGGGGTCTCACCATCTAAAAACTTAATGGTTGAAATGATCATCTGCTTCACAGCCTGTTGGAACATCCTTCATTAGACAAATCGTGAGAGTAAAGGTTTCTCATTAAAAAAAAAACTACTTGAGGAGGAAAACAAATACCCCCGTCGCAGCAGTCCTGCATACTCAAATTTCTGTGAATTTCCACCCCAATAGCATGGCAATAATACTACAAATATATGACAAGATTGATCAATCAATACCTTTTGATTAATTAGAGTATTTTCCTATTCTCCATAACATTAACATGGAAAAGAGTATACAGGTTTGCTGCTTTGAGGAACACTGAAAGTAGACATTTTTAGCATAAAATATTTTTATTTCGACCATACACCAAGTTTTATCATTGTCTGGACATAAATAAGAGTTTGAATATCCTCCATAAGATTAACATAGGAAAGATTATATAGGTTTGCTGCTGTGAGGAACACATAAACTATGATTTCTTTTAGCATAAACGTATGGATCCCAACCCCATGAAGGTAAATATCAAGTTTCATCCAAAAATATATATTAATAAGTGAAATATTAATTTTTCCTTATCTTCCATAAGATTAACATTGGAGCCCCAAAATACAACATACTATGTTTAGCTTTTTTAATATGTCAGTAACCGTTGGAGATAGAGAAAAACTTTAAGGAACTAAATTGTGTAGGTTTTCCACACTGATTCTAATGGTAAAAGATAAAACTTAAAAAAATTTAAATTACATATTAAAACACAAAAAAATCCAATTTTTGAGTACAAAATCCCCCCAAACTACCTGTTCCCATTGACCGATACGTCTGGATTACAAACTAGTCCGAGCAAATGTAGGAATACACGTCTCTACCAAATTTGGTCTCGATCGGACCATTTTTACGAGAGTTGTCGTGTTCACAGACACACACACACACACAAATATATATATATGCTGCTTCAGAAGACAAAGAAGGATCGAAAAACAATTGAGCCTTATAAACTCAATATCCCCCTCAATAAAGCTCATGGGTAACAGCTAGTATTCATTCATTTGTTTAAAGGGGTGTATTTCTCCCAAGGCACTTCAGCCGTGACAGTTTTTTGTGAACCCCTAAAAAATGGCTGGTGTTTAACCCTGCAACCGGTTGGCATTTTTATCTCAACTGGCAAGCCCAATTTGGCAGAATTTACGAAGATTGATTTGAAAATTTGTAAAAATACATTTTAAAAGCATAATACTAAGTAGGCCCTATTATGAATCATGTTTTACTGTAAATTACAAGGAATAATAATATGCTAAAATGAAGATTACCAAAAGTATCAGGGAGATTATTCAGGCAACTAAAAAAGAAATACCCCCGTCGCAGCAGACCTGCGTACTCAGCGAATTTCCAAATCAATAATATAATAATTATAGTATATGACAAGTTTGGTCAAAATCTGTCGATAAACATGGGAATTATTTGCCTATTCTCCATAAGATTAAAATAGGAAAGAGTGAGTAGGTTTGCTGCTGTGAAGAACACTGAAAGTATACCATCAAAAATTTTATTTTTAACATTTATACCAACTTTTATCAACATCTGTCCATAAATAAAGGAGTTTGCCTAATCTCCATATGATTAACATGGGAAAAGAGTATGCAGGTTTGCTGCCATGATAAACACATAAACTATGATTTTTTAGCACAAATGTATGGATCTCAACCACATGAAGCTAAATATCAAGTTTCATCCAAAAATATTTGATAATAAGTGAAAAATTAATTTTTTTTAATCCTCCATAAGATTAACATTGGAGCCTCAAAAATACAACGTACTGTGTTTAGACTTTTTTATATCTCGGTAACCGTTGGAGATGGAGAAAAACTTTAAGGAACTTAATTGTGTAGTTTTTTAAGCTGATTCCAATAGTGAAATATAAAATTAGAAATTTTTAAAAATTACATGTGAAAAACGCAAAAAACCCCATTTTGGGGTACAAAACCCCCCCAAACTACCCGTTCCCATTGACCGATATGTCTGGTTTACGAACTCGTCCGAGCATTTATAGGAATACACGTCTCTACCAAATTTGGTCTCGATCGGACCTTTTTTACGAGAGTTATCGTGTTCACAGACACATATATATATATATATATATATATATATATATATATATATATATATATATATATATATATATATATAAAATTTTAACGACTATTGTTTTTGGTCTCTGGGCACCTAAAGAAGAAAAAATAACATGGTCTCGGGCTTAACTCTTGCCATGAGACCTACGGTAATAGCTTCTTCCCTATGGGAAATTCGCTAAAAAGTGAATTAAAAATTGCTTTCAATTTCATACTCTAGTATATTTCTGTCCTTGAACACAGTTTAAATTCCGAAATACTCACAATAATCCATATTCTATTTAGACTCAGAATATTTACACTTATTACTTTAAAAAATGTATATTTGCAAACATTCACGCCAAAACACATTAATTAGACCCCACAAACAACAACGCTCGACAGTGTGTAGTTCTTCTGCTATTGGAAACCTTGATATTTTCAAAGCTTCCAAGTATGGCCCGTTTAATAAAGAGAAGGATAAATTTAGGTAAAATTATTACTCACATCATGCACTTCCTCAACTGCTCTGTAAGCCTCAGTGGGTAAACCCAAGTCCTTGGGTTTAGCATCAATGATGACAAGAACAGAATTGGGGCAATACCGTCGGATAAGTTCATTAATGGCAACGTCACTCTGATGCAATTTCGGGCCAGTGTGGTACCAACCGACCACCTTCTCCCGGGCTAAAAGGCAAAATGTGCAAGTTATAGAAGTTTATCTTGGTAACTGTTATCTGTAACTGTTAATCAGAGTTACTCCTATATTAGTAAAATATTTAGGCTCTATTACCTACTTAACGTAATTAAAAATATATAATAATAATTCATATCATTATTCTTTGAAATGTTATATAGGATGATTAATGACTAATGAAAATGCTTATTTTATCTTCTGATGATTTCCACTTGATTCAAAAATAACTACACTAATGATACAAAAAAATTTACAAATGTAAATAATAATACGTACGACTTATTTCTGTAAAATATTTTACAAACATACTGAACCCCATTGAAAAGTTATGCTAAACTTAGTGGGCCAAGTTAACGTAAACCATTGAGGGAAATAAAAAATATAATACCACAGTTCCACTGATCAAATGTTCGATTCTTCAATATGTAGCCATTGTTGTAGTCTAACTTTATCAGCTGAAAATGGGATAGGGCCTATTTTCTCTTTTTATAGCTAGTGATTGAATATAATACCGGTATGTGACATTTTTTCAGATTTAAAAAATTATTTACCTTATTCTATTAATTGTGGTTTCAGTGAATTTCCTATATGAAAAGAGCTATTTTAGAATCTGGTGACCAAAACGTAACCATTCATGTAGAAAGGTTGCCCAGTTACCTAAACTAATTTTAAGATACAAATATAAACTATTGCTAATCAATTTGTGTTGCCACAAAGTACTTACCATTAACTTTCTTGAACATTCCATACATATTTTCCAGATAATCGTGATCCAAGAACCAAACAGTTTTGTCTTTGTCATCCTCGTCAAAGGGTACTAAAAAATTATAAGCTGTTTAATATAACGATTATGTTAGACCTTTTAACTAAGAGTGGATCAACCCAGCAAAAATAATAGTCAGTACTATAGAAGATAACCGTGCTTCACTAATTTCCATTAATTTAACAGTTATTAACTAACTTAACTGTAAACTTATAGCTCAGTAGAAACAGACCCTGTTTCATTAATTGAAACCACTGTTTAATCCAGGACTGGGTCCAGATGATTTCGATATTTTAGTCTAAAATCGTATGAAAAGTCACTAAACCGTTATTCCCTGGAGCCGATCTTCCTAACTAGGTTATAAGAAGGTGAAAAAAGTTCATATTAGAATGACTTGATAACAAATAGTTGGCTACCAGGTGTGGAACTTTTACCAATTGTTTTGTTCAGGAATCAAACTTTAAAAAAAACTTTTCTTAAGCCTCCTTAATACATGAAAAACACAAGAACAGACCTGTGTAATGTGGAAATTTTAAGTAGTGTTTTGTAGAAAACCACTTTTGGTTTAAATAATATTAGAGAACAAATTACCTGCAAAGCTGTTAGATACATCAAGCACTCCTTTAGGACGCCAAGAGCCTAGCAACACACCAACAACCCTCTTCTGATTACCAATCTTCCCCATTCTGTTAAAATGATCTACTACACTCAATAATACAAGGGGATGGACGACAACTTTAGTTGGTACAACGTCGTGCATTTTAAAAGAGTATTACTTTTCCAGATCAATTAAATTTATGAACTTAAAAATACGATGTAAATTCTCTGAAATGAATCAATTCAAGTTTGGAGCTACGGTTGAGGTTATATTGGACTTGGACTTGACTTGACACAATAAGCACAAAATGAAGAAAAAGAATGTTGAATAATGCTAGTCATGGACAAAATCAAACACCAATGAATGAGTATCCTAATCTATTCGATTTAATTCAATTCAAAACTATTTATTTACATAAACGTTAAGGACAGTAAAATGGTGTGAGTACATATTTGGAATGTAACTTATTATTTAATTACATAAAGTTAATTAATTCAAGAATTTATCCAAGGAGTGGACTGGGTTTTCTGTTGGTAAGTGTGTAGTTTTTCCTTCAGGGTTCTGAATGTTAGACCTTAAAAACTGGTAGGTAGCAGGTTCTTCAACTTACGCCCCATGTATGAAGGAGTTTTCTCAAATAGGGCTGTCCGGTATTGAGGTAGGATGTATCTTGCAGCGTGCCTTGTGTTGTAAGTGTGGATATCTTTGTTTGTTTAAAGCTACAGGTTGTTCACATGCAGTATTACTTGGAAGATGTATAGACCAGTAACTGTCAGAATGCCCAGTGTTTTAAATGCCTGCCTGCAGCTCTCTTCTAGTTGCAGGTCAGCTAGAACCCTTATTTCCTTTTTTGAGTAATGAGGCTCTATTGTAAGATTTCCAGCTGATGATGCCCCATGCTGCAATCCCATATCTCATGTGGAAATCAACCAACGTATAGTAAGCAATCTTGGCAGCTTCTAGATTGCTGGCCCATTTTATGCGTCTCACCACATACGCCCCAGCACTCATCTTCTTACACACATTATTCCACACATGTTCGTTCCATGTGAGATTCTTGTCCAGAGAAACGCTAAGGAACTTAGTGCTTACTTGTTGACAAGGAAATGGGGTATAACAGGAATGGGGTCATATTTTGTACTAAAGTTGATTTTAGTTGTTTCTGGGTTTATTACAAGATCATTCATTTTACAGAAGTGCAAGGCCGAATTCAAGGATGTAAATACAATTTCCTGAATAGTATCTACCGTACCACATTGTTTCTTATAATTAGCGTAATGTCGTCAGCATATATGATGCGGTTAGTGTTTGGGTTTTAAGTAGTCGGGAAAGTCATTTATAAAGTGAATAAAAAAGATCAGTTCATCAAGGACAAACTCCTGATGAGGGACGCCTCACGTTATTGGTTAAGGGCTTGGCCTGTAAGTGGTGTTGTGGCTGTTGATTGTGTGCTGTACCTCTACTACTTGTTGTCGTCCTTTAAGGTAGCTCGTGAACCAGTCGTGTGCTGCTCCTCTGACCAGTTTTCTGATGTGCTGTAGGGTGGACGCGGCTGCTTTCTGAAACAGTCCATGGGGGAGTCAATGGGGTGATGGTTTTCAGGGAACAAGTGATTCTTGCCTGGTTTCGGGATCAGGATTATCTTCACGCACTTCCACATGGTCGGAAAATAATGGATCCTGCGATGAGGGCGGTATTGAAAATTAGTAACAAATAAGCAAATATGGGGGATTGGTGGCCTGCAGTGCTGACGTGCCTATCCGGTCGAGGCCAGGGGCTTTCTGTGTCTTGAACGAATCGCTGCTTCCAGCTCCGTCATAATGAAAGGGTCTTAGCTGTTTCCTGTATAGATTTTAGAAAGAAGTTCTTAATGAAATACTCAACACTCTCCCCTTGGAATTAGATACCGTGGTTTTGTCTGAATCTGAGCATGCATTGTGTTAGCAAAAGTTTCCGCCTTGTCCTCCTCTGTGTAGACTAGGCTGTGATCTCCGTGAAGGGGGCGGGCCTGAAATTGTGGACAAGTGATCTAAAAGTAGACTGTTTTACCTGTTGAGCAACTGTCTAAACTCTAGTTGCCGTCTCTGGTTGCCTAGTCGCCCGCCATCTGGTTTTTTAGCGCAATATCTCACTGTGAACGTTGTCCGGCAAGCCGGCTCTGGGTGTTAGGGGTGCCACCTCGTTTGTCGCATCTGAAACTGACGAGGCTAGAAGCTCATGCAATTCCGTGACGCTTCCGTCGAGTTCCTCCTTGGGTGCTGGGTCCCATGCAGTGGGAGGAGCTCGATCCGAAACCAGTCATTGGTACTTCTTCCAGTTTGTCCTTATGCGAGCCATGGCGGGGGTGGCTTAGTGTAGGGCTGGTGTTGATAGTCACGAGAACCGGTAAACGATCTGATGTCAGGCTGTCAGGCTGTCTCGGAATACTACTCTTGTAGTGATTTAAATCTATATTTTGAAAGTGGTGATTCTCTAAAATGTATGAAATGTTAAAGAAACTTATTATAATACTAATGTGGATCCCATGATAAGTCGAAGAATTTTAAATGAATTATCCTCGAAAAGCAATGGACAGCAATGGTCATCTGCTACCCTATCGGTTAGCGTTTTGGACTTCGGTGCAATAGGTGACGGGTAAGATCCTCGGGACGGCCACAAAATTTAGATGAAAATTTTCATAAAAAAAATGTACTCTAAATTTGCATAGCTTCAGTTGAGCCTGCCGTTGCCATAACAGTATAAAAAACAGCACAGCAGACTGATTGTAGGTTATGTTTGAGGAATGAGGATATTACCATTGTTTATAATAGTTTTCTTATATCATCTATGATTTACTTGACAAAGGGTGTAGAATACGTATTATTCAATAAATTTATCAGAATATAATTTTTCTGCATGTGAAGTAAATCATGCTTTCCATGTTAATTGAACTTCTTATAGTTTAAACTACAGGGGTAGGCTACATGTTTTTAGTGTCATAGGACTTCTTGGGACATACTTAATTCATAGGCTTAATATAGTCAACCAATTATTACACTATTGGTTCATTTTTCCTTTTATAAAATGGATAATGTTATGAAAAAACCAATAATTTCTCCCCTGAAAAGGCCACCAAGTAAAATTAATTTTGTAATCAATGCAAAGAGACCAAACATTGAACATTCTAAGTTCTACAGACCCAACATATTGCAAACTCGTCAAATACTCCCAGTTTACAAAGTTAAAAGAAGGTAAGAAACATTTCTGCTAGATTTGAGAAAACAATAATTTAAAATGAATTTTGTTAAGTTTTAACTTCTTAGGCACCTTGAACCTGGATTTTATGGATTAAAATATCTACCTGCGTAGGTTGCCAGGTTCTTTTGTGTCTTAGGCTACCGACTACACCCATACAGTGTCTGTAAAATAAGATTTTGTCTTCTTTACATAGCAGATACTTATAGATAATTTTTTAGTAAATAATATTTAAGAGGTAATCTCCTTTTCGCAATGGCACTCCCTTCCCCTGGTCAAGGTATAGCAATAGTCGCTGTGCACTGTGACAACGGTCAGTGTCTGGTCTACAGACCCATGTTTGCTTGCATTGTTAACCCTCCAGCTCTCAGCTATTTCACTCTGGAACGCCACCTCATTTTTTGACACTTTTCAGGTTTTGTTTAAAAACCCTTAACAATTTTGATCATTTTTAATATGTTCAAAATGCATCATAAGTTTTTCTCATAAGCTTTAATAACACATACAAATGTAACAGCCAATGGGGATTAGCCCTAAGGTTAAATAAAAAACTGAATATAAGAAACAAAAAAATCAAAGATCATTAAAATTGGCCTAGCCGTTATGAAGTTATATAAATATGTAACCATATATAAATGGTGTAACTAACACCATTTATTATTATGGTGTAACTAACACCATTTATTAGATATTAGGTGTACATTGTTTTGGATTACAAGTAAGAATAAACTATAAATTTCAGGTTACTGGACGAAATTGATAAGCATTCAACACTGATTATAATTGGAGAAACAGGCAGTGGTAAAACCACACAGGTTCCCCAATTCATCCATGATGTTAAGTTGGAGCACGATAAAATGATAGGCATAACCCAGGTCAGTATTTGTAATCCATGTTTGGTTTTGTTTTGGAATATTACATACATAAACCCTTCCGATGCTGGCATTCCAAAAATTGTCTTATTTTACTCATTGATTCTCTTCAAGAACAATAATTGTAAAGAGATCAATGAAAACACGACTCCTGAGAGCCTTACCAATAAAATTTTAATAAACTATCTTTGATCTTAAAAATCATAACATTAAATAATTTTTATAGAAAATAGTTCTCTTTGTCCTGACATTGGGTCCGTTGCTGTGTGTCACATGGCTCTACCTTGCTTGAAACATCCTCAAGGGCAAGTAAGAATATGGGGAGAAATTTAGCATAACATTGTAGCTTTGACTGTACATCATTAATAGACGTGCCATTCTTATGCGCAAGCTGTAGTGGCTTGAGTGGTTCCCGAATCGGCGTGGGGAGTTAGTGCGTGGTTCCCCGTGCAGGAGCCATGTCGTCTGCTACCCCCCTCCCCCCCTTCGGCCAACCTCCAACCAATCATAAGAGCGAGAGAGAGATGTGCGCCGTGCGCGCGCACTCCTGAGGGCGGGGCCAAGTGAGCTTACAGCCTTCGCCACTAGGAAGCGGCACTACACTCTCGGGCCTTCCGAAATTTTGTTGGCGACAACTTTTAACCATGAATGACACGTCTATTAATAATGTATAGTCAAAGATTGTAGGTAATGTGATCTTCAATAAAATATCATATATCTCATCTGTTGTATTTAAATATTGTTAACATAAAAAAATAAAACAAATTAGTTTCTCCTTTTAATACAAATGTATTCCTTCGTCTGACATTTATATGATTTGAGGGGAAGCAAGAGTTTGGAAAGAGATCCAGAACATGGCTGTGTTTTCTGTTTTTCAACATTCGACTGTCAATAAAAGAAAAATGCACAGAAAAATAATAGTTTTATTACCAAATGTACAGCGAAGTCTTAATCTATTTTTCTACATGATCTGCCAAAACGATTGAGAGGCACTTGTTATACCGTAACACATGCTTTTCGATGCCTTTCTCAAAGAATGTTGCTGCCAGTGAGGACAGGTAACTGGGTAAGTCTTGACGGCGTCCTGAAGTTCTTCGTTAGTAGTGAAGTGCTGCCCACCTAACCATGACTAGTTCTCAGAATAGGTTGTAATCACTTGATGCTAGATCGGTCTGTGCGGTGGATGGTCAAAAACTTACCATTTAAACTTTTTGAGGAGGTCTTTTGTCACGTTTGCTCTGTGTGGTTGGGCGTTGTCATGAATCAAAACAATGCTAGCAAAAGGATTCTTTTGCATTTGTCTTGTGTGTTAGTCTAGGTCTTAAATCACAATTGTGTATAAAGCAGACCTTGAAATGTCTGGAAATTCATCAGATAGTTTGCTAATTGTAAACCTTCATTTGCATCCCACCGCCTAATCAACAAGCTCAACAAGGCCTACAGTAGTGACAGACTTGCGATCTTGACCACCTTCATCATGAACATCAGATCTTCTTTTTTAAAATTTTTTACATTATTTCCGAACACTACCATCACTCATAACACTCAGAACTACCATATATGTTCCTCATCCTTCTTGTTGCAGAAAATGGATTACACTTCGTAACTCACATTTGGCGGGAGCATTGAGCGTATCAACCGTGTTCATGCGGATGTACCTTGAATACCATGTATTCGTCTATGACCACTTTTGGTGGATTGACTGTGCCATAATTTGAAAATTATTAACAAGCTACAGACCTGCAGATAGCGGCAGCAAGGAAGTGGCGGAAACTGGAGCTAGCATTTCAGAATCTCAGTCTAGGTATTCCTTAATGGAATAGTAGGCACCCTGACTGATGGATGGAATAGTAACTCGACTATGACTGACTCACTGGAGCTAAAAACAGCAGAGGTTGTGGTGGGGGAGCTTTGCAATCGCATGACGCACAGATCCGGCCTCTCTCTACCTCTTACTTGCCTAGATGGACGATCGGAGGTTGAAAATACCAGCCCTCGTAGAAATTGTTACATCCTTGATGTGATCTTCTATTGTTAGGAGACAGTTTGAAATTATTTCTGGGATACGAATATGAGTTTGTTTTATTTAAGTTATAGGATAATTCTTGAGTGTAGATTATCTTTAATTCTTAATAAACGTTTCAGCCCAGAAGAGTGGCAGCTATCACCGTTGCTCAGAGAGTTGCCTTAGAAAGTAATACCAAACTAGGAACATTAGTGGGCTACACTGTTCGCTTTGAGGACACTACTTCAGAGGAGACAAAAATTAAGTACCTCACAGATGGAATGTTGCTAAGAGAGGCTATGTTAGGTATGATTTGTATTTTTTAAATCTGTACAGTAAAATCTTATTAATAAGAATAACAAAATTATAGTTTGATTGATAATACAACATTTAAACAATGGCGGTTTGATTTTAGCGAATTTCCCATAGGGAAGAAGCTATTACCATAGGTCTTATGGTAAGAATTAAGCCCGAGACCGTGTTATTTTTTCGTGTTAGAGTCCAAATATATGTGTGTGTGTGTGAAATCTCGTAAAAATGGTCCGATCGAGACCAAATTTGGTAGAGACGTGTGTGTATTCCTACATTTGCTCAGACGAGTAAACCAGACATGTTGGTCAATCGGAACGGGTAGTTTGGGGGGGTTTTGTACTAAAAAATTGGGGTTTTTGCGTTTTTCATAAGTAATTTTATCTTTGACCATCTTAAAAATCAGCTTAAAAAACTACACAGTTTAGTTGCTTAAAGTTTTTCTCTATCTCCAACGGTTACCGTCATATTAAAAAGTCTAAACACAGTACGTTGTATTTTTGGGCTCCATTGTTAACCTAATGGAGGATAAAGAAAAATTAATATTTCACTTATCAATCAATATTTTTGGATTAAACTTGGTATTTACCTACATATGGTTGCGATCCTTCAAATGCTGAAAAATCATAGTTTATGTGTTTATCATGGCAGCTAACCTGCAACCTCTTTTCTCATGTTAATCATATAGCTGAGTAAGAAGGTCTGCTGCGACAGGGGTATTATAATTTCTAGGATATCTGTGGATAAACACTCAAATTTAGAAGTTCCTCTTTTATAAACATAAAAGGAGTAAATGTCACCAATTTGTTATTTTATTAGGGGCAATGATTTATGTACAATTGTAACCATTCTATAATGAACAAGGGACAGTTGGGACCCCCTCTGAAGATGTAGTGTGAGTGTTATCAAGAAAAACATGCTGCTGCAGAGATCCAGACTGGAACCCTGATAAAATAACTTCATGCCAGGGCCGTATGTATTCTATCGGATCAAAAATACATTTCAGATTAATCAAATATAACTTAAGCATCCATCCTTTTGCTTTTTCCAAAGAGCTGTTCTCAAAAAGAGTGAATTTATACCAAATGTACTTTGAACCATTCCAACAATGGTGTCTGGGTACAACCCATCAACTGCATCTTCTACTGTCTTCAGCGAAATGTCGGAGCAGGAAAAAGGTGTGATTGACATTATCTTCTTCCTCTGTGCAGTAGCTGGGCTGTGAGGCAAAAACTGTACTATTCATAAGGGCAGAGCCGAGAATCAACCCTTGCGCTGTACAGGTGGTGACAGCTTTGGATTTAGTCCTTTCCTCAGTGTCACACTGTAGCCAAGGGTTCTTCAGGTAGTCTTAAATATTTTGTATTAATATAAGAGATAATAGGAAACTATTGAAATCATTTATTTCTAACAAAAAGGAAAACATCAGAATGTTTATCAGAATGTTTACATTTTTAAATTATTACAGTTATATGTTTTTAGTATAAATAAAAATGTGAATACTATAGAAGTATATAACAATTCCTCCTTACTTAATTCAGAAGACATCAATTTACAAATTTAATCTTTCAACTGGTTTCCCGGTTCTTGTTGATCGTCGACTCATCTCTGGGGTACCCTTGTGTGACTTGTGTGCTTGTCACGTGTAAGATTTGTTGATTCTAATGCTTCTTCTATATCAGGAGATGAACTGATTTCTGGACATCAGCTGTTGGAACCTTCAGGGCATTGGTTGTTTGGGCCACCTTGCTTATTCTGTGTTTATGAGTTAGGAAAGTGGGTTTTGTTACCTGTCAATTTCTTTGTCACCTCACAAAGTTGAAGTTGATTTAAGTGTCCTTTAATTACGTAACCCCAGGCGTGTCAGCCAAATTTGCTTTTTGCGCAAAACCCTGATAGTTGTGATTAATGTTCACGTTCACTCCAGTCTCAAGAGCCTGACAAACTAATGCAATCTACCGACCAGCTCTAACCCTCTCCATGTATCTAAGAGTTGTAGCCCTTACCTCAGAGAGTCCAGTGCAATCAAACAGCAGGTGATCTCCAGTCTCCTATGACTGCCCGCACCATCTAAAAGCTGGATCAGTGTAGAATCCCAGCCGTGCCAGATCTTTTCTCAAGGGTCCATGCCCTGTGATGAGACCTATGATGTGTCTTAACTCCGACCTACCTAGTCTTAGAACATCTTCCGCAACCCTCGCGGGGGGGGGGGGGAAACTGAGGGTCAACTTACTCACTCTCAGAAGGGGCGGTCTGACAATCTTCTGCGATGACTCTCATGACTCCAAGCCATGATTGCTTGGTTGGCATGTGCCCTAGAGATTCCGCAGAAAGGTTGTGGTCCCAGGAAGGGGGTGTCCTCTACTTCGTTCCTCTCAATACCTGAATGACCAGGGACCCAGCAGAGGGTGACATTGTTACTACTACCAAGGGCTGAGACCATATTTATAAGGGACAATCCCACACCGTCTCGGAGTTGAAGCTGCAGGAGTCAAGTGCCCTGAGTGCGGCTTGACTATCTGAGAAGATGGTGATGCTCCTATTCGTACAACCCAAGTTGAAATTGTACAGAGCACATTCCATAATCGCTAACACCTCAGCCTGGAACACTGTGGGGAACAACCCTATGGGGACCAGAATACGGATGTGGTAGCAAAGCCACATAAATTGTTTTCATCCTCCTCAGTTCCGTCTCAACAGTTGCCGTAAGAACATTCTTTTCGTGAGGAAATTTCTCAGGCACAGTCTTTGGCAAGGCTAAAGGCGTTACCACATCTTGTACTGCTGAGGCTGAAGCTGGAGTTTAAACAGCTTTTACATCCCCTGGAGAGGATCTCATAGGAAGCGTCAGCTTTTTCATCCCCATGACACCTTTAGATGAGGAACTTGAGGGAGAAACAGAAGTGTTTCTCCCACACTATTTATAGATGGTGGCGGAGGCTTTGGCATTTTCGGCTTTTGCTTAAAATACCCATGTCTATCATGCTATCGTTCAGTAGCATTGCCGGACACTGAAGCCTGGTTGTCTACTACTACAGTTGTCCTGGGCAAAAATGTCTGGTTGCCACCCCCCCCCCCAGAATCCCAAGGGCAGTCTGACAAGTCGGAGTGGGATTGAGGAGTATTCTCCCAATCCACCTGGGGTAATTCGATTTTTTCCTTATATCTAATTCTAGTATACGCCTTGTAGCCGGCTTTTACGGCAAGCAGGGGTTACTGTTGTTTGTCATTTCTACTTATTCCGGCCCAACATAGAAACCTCATTTTCGTTACTACTTTTTAAATGAATTCACTCCATCAAATCAATCTATCAATTAATGTTTATTAAATTAACCTTTATTATTTTTTTAGGTGACTAAATATTCATAGTAAGTCAACTTCAATAGAATATTGTCTGGTGTTATAAATATGGGGTTATTAAAAAAATGTTTATCTATCCTAATAGCATTTATAACAGTTTGATGGGGAACGATCCAAACCCTAGTCTTGTTACTACGTAATATCAACCTGTAGTTGGGTTGGAAATTAATTGTTAATTATAAATGTTAATAGGCCCCTGTTAATAGGTTAAATGTGGTGACCCTTGGACTATTTATGCGTTAACTATGGGTAAATTGAACAAGTCAATTATTATATTAGTCAGTTGTTATATTACATCTCGTGGTTAGGTATCAACATGTAGCCCTTAAGTTAATTCTAGTATGGTCATTTATATAGAATACTCGCTTTATTATACATTTTAATTAAAATCTACTTAACAAATTTCTTATTAAAAACTTGATTTTCTTCTTTTTCAGACGAAAATCTTACAGCCTATAATATTATTATATTAGATGAAGCACATGAAAGAACTGTTCAGACTGATGTACTTTTTGGAATTGTGAAAAAAGCTCAGCAGACGAGAGCGTCAGCAAGCTTTCGCCCACTAAAGGTTAGATATTAACCCTTTAAGGAGTACCGTGTGAGTACTATTCGGTACGGTATGTAATCTGTGGGGGAGGGGTATCATACGATGGTGGCGGCCGCTACAAGAAGTTTTATCTGGAAATTAAAGTACACGAATAAATTATTTTCAGTGTGAAGTGTGAGATCATTTCACAAAGAGAAAAGATATAACCTTTCGCAAAAAAAGTGTAATATTGCGTTGTGTGTGCGTCCATGTTTTTAAGACTTTCATACTGAGAAAGTTATAAAATGTCAATTTTTGGGTATTTCGAACCTAATACACATTTTCTGATATATTTTTACAGTAGGCTGAAATAAAATTTATTGAAAAAAAATTTGATTCCTTTGGGGTGCGATTTGATATTTTCCTCTTACTCCTTACCAGCTCTGAGATAGTGACGTTTTAAAACGTCATTACTCTTTAAAGGTTAACCCTCCATGAACTATGGTTTTTAAATGGATCGATCTCAACCACATGAAGCTAAAGTTTTATCCAAAAATATTGATTAATATGGGAAATATTAATTGTTCTCTATCCTCCATAAGATTAACATTGGAGCCCCACAATACAACGTACTGTGTTTAGATTTTTAATATCTCGGTAACCGTTAGAGATAGAGAAAAACTTTAAGGAACTTAATTGTGTAGTTTTTTAAGCTGATTCCAATGGGGGTACAAAACCCCCCAAAACTGCCCGTTCCCATTGACCGATATGTCTGGTTTACGAACTCGTCCGAGCATTTGTAGGAATACACGTCTCTACCAAATTTCTTCTCGATCAAACCATTTTTACGAGAGTTATTATAAATTTTAAGGACTATTGTTTTTGGACTCTGGGCACCTAAAGACGAAAAAATAACATGGTCCCAGGCTTAAGTCTTACCATGAGACCTACAGCAATAGCCTCTTCCCAATGGGAAATTCGCTTAAAGTTTACTTTTGTGTTTCACATAAAATTAATCGTATAACACGTCGTGTGTATAAACTCGTTCGCTTCGTCAAAGCGAACCTACAAATCTCTGCCGTTGCAAGAATAAATAGCGGCAATCAAGGAGGTAGAGAAGGGATTTAAGAAAAAGTTTGAAATAGCTGTAGTTTCGGGATCCCTCCAAACACATTATCGACATTTTAAAAGAATTAGGATTTTTAATCAATAATATCTTTATTAACATAACTTTTTTTAATATACAATGTTAAAATATAATGTTTGACTGTTTTTCAACCACTTGCAAAAACTTTTCTAATTCGAATTTTTGGATAGTTCAAATTTTTTTCTGGTCCCTTGAGCATACCCCTGCAATACCCCTGCAAATACCCCTGTTGCAGCAGACCTGCGTACTCAGCGAATTTCCAAATCAATAATATAATAATAATAATATATGACAACTTTTATAAAAATCTGTCGATTAACATGAGAATTATTTGCCTATTCTCCATAAGATTAACATGGAAAAGAGTGTGCAGGTTAGCTCCTGCGAGGAACACTGAAAGTAATCATTTCTGCCATAAATAATTTTTATTTTAACATTTATACCAACTTTCATCAACATCTGTCCATAGATAAAGGAGTTTGCATATTCCCTATATGATTAATATGGGAAAAGAGTAAGTAGGTTTGCTGCCATGATAAACACATAAACTATGATTTTTAAGCATAAATGGATCGATCTCAACCACATGAATATTAAGTTAAATATTAAGTTTTATCCAAAAATATTGATTAATATGGGAAATATTAATTGTTCTCTATCCTCCATAAGATTAACATTGGAGCCCCACAATACAACGTACTGTGTTTAGATTTTTAATATCTCGGTAACCGTTGGTGATAGAGAAAAACTTTTAAGGAACTTAATTGTGTAGTTTTTTAAGCTGATTCCAATGGAGGTACAAAACCCCCCCAAACTACCCGTTCCCATTGACCGATATGTCTGGTTTACGAACTCGTCCGAGCATTTGTAGGAATACACGTCTCTACCAAATTTGTTCTCGATCAAACCATTTTTACGAGAGTTATTATAAATTTTAAGGACTATTGTTTTTGGACTCTGGGCACCTAAAGACGAAAAAATAACATGGTCCCAGGCTTAAGTCTTACCATGAGACCTACAGCAATAGCCTCTTCCCAATGGGAAATTCGCTAAAAGTTTACTTTTGTGTTTCACATAAAATTAATCGTATGAATAAAGTTAAACTCCAACTTCTCCGATTTAAACCTGCCCTCAGCTGGGTCTAAGTTGAGGACTAAAATCGCTCATATTTAGACGTAGTCTATCTTTTTTAAGCCCGAACTCGGGCTTGAAACTCTCCAGGTTTATCTTTTTAGTCCTCGTCTAAATTGATGTGAACAAGAAATCAGATTTTTTCAGTTATGTTTAAATATCAGTTTTTTTAGCTTGGACTTACACTTAACCCGAGCTGGGAAACCAACCCTCAGTGTTTTAAATGCTATGGCCAGGATAAGAAAAATTTTTGTAGCTACTTCTGAATGTTTTATAATATTCTATAAACATTCACTCAATTAAATACAATAAAAATAATTAGCGTTAATTAAATATTTTTTGAGATTAAACCAACATTCAAGCCTAATAAATCAAGTTTCCCAGCTCAGATTTAGCGTTTTGACTAAAGATAGTCTCAGTCTAAATAGGCAGGGATAAACTCGAGCTTAACAAATCTGGTTTCCCGTCCACACAGGTATAGTTGTCGGCAGAAATACTAGTGTCGTAATTATAAATAATCTGCAGTATAGATATTGCTACATCGCTACATTACATAATTGTACGTGTAGGAGTATCAGTGAAGTTCTAATGTACAATATGTCGTGGTGTCTCGCTCAAGTTCTAGTGTAGTAGATCTTAAAAGTTAAAAGCAAACACTTCCTATTGCTTTTTCTCTAGGATCCTCCGTGGATGTATAACCCAATTCTAGGTGGTGTCGTTTGTCTAGACTCGTGTGTTACCAGTAGGTCAGTGAGGTATAGGTTGTCTGGCCATGTAGTGTGTAGCGTGCAGGACAGTGATCTTTGCTCTTTGACTTGTTTCACATTTTTAAACATAAGTTATCGTAGTGCATAGGTCTTTGATGGGATAGTGCATATATGCCCAAAGACTGATTAGGTCTGGAAGTTATGGTTGTCATCATGGAGGTGCTATCAGTTTGGTTGGTTTACAGCCGTTTAATTAATGAAATTTGTTACTCTAGGTATCTTTATATATTCTAGATTCATTACAATTACACTGTAATCACAGTGTTAATTAACATGTTGATATTATTTTATAGGTAATATTAATGTCAGCTACAATGGATGTGGATCACTTCAGTAAGTACTTCAACAATGCAGTAACAGTATATCTGGAGGGTAGGACATTTCCAGTCTCAATACACCACGCAGTTCAACCTCAGGAGGATTACGTGTTTAGTTGCCTGGTTACAATATTCCAGATCAATAAGAATGCTCCTACGAGGTAAATATAATGTTGTTTGAATGGAAAAATATTTAATAAAAGCTAATTAATTTTATTGTATTTAACTGAAATTGAATGTTTATAGGATACTCCTACGAGGTAAATATAATGTTGTTTGAATGGAAAAATATTTAATAAAAGCTAATTAATTTTATTGTATTTAACTGAAATTGAATGTTTATAGGATACTAGCCAAAGTACCCGTTCTTCGCACGGGTAAAAAAGGCAGAGAGGTGTAGGCTCGACAGATACATTTAAGTTATTGATAATTAATTCTTTATTGTTTACAAAATGACAAAACACGTGTCTAAGTATATATCTAAACATGACAAAGTAACATATGTCAAATATTGGGAGAGGATAAGCATTAACGTAATAGAGGCAGGCATCGGGAGAAAATTAAAAATCTACCATTCCACTATTTCGAACTAATAATTCACTAATTTCGATCCAGCAGTTTATGTGTAAAAATTAACTTTATTTCTTTTTCTTACCGAACTGTCAAAATGTAAAGTAAACGGATGTTGACATTAAAAACTGTAAACATTGAATCCCAGGGTATTTACAGCAACCATGTTTCTGCTTCTCGAACTGTCAAATTTTAGTGTTCACAGCTGTTGACATTCAAGTTATTTTATGTTTTCATTTTCTAAAAATGTAAACATTGAAACTTAGGACGTTCACAGGGCGTAGCCCGAGAGGATTTTAAGGAAATGAGTATGCCTATGTGTTGCATGAGTTTAAGATCTGTCTTTGTGTAAAATTTCAAACTGTTTGGTTCAGTATTTTTTGCGTTCACTTGCCACAACAAACCCACAAACCCACAAACACACAAACCCACAAACATACAGAAACCACCTCTTCTTTATAATATTATAGATTGTAAATCATTCGCTCAAAAATTATTGTAAATCAGTAGCTACAAAAATTTTCTCTTATCTTGGCCATTTGCAAACACTGAGGGCCGGTTTCCCAGTTTGGGTTTAGCGTTGTGCTAGCTAAACTCCGCTTCTTAGCCACGGCCGCTCCACGGTGGCGCGTGGGCCCTGTATTCTAACATAGTGCATTTTCTCGGTTATCCGTGGACGGATTTCGTTCACCAAAGTACCGTTCGATTTGAAATTAAAATTCCAATCTTTTTTGTATCTTGTAAAAATTGTATAAAGTTAATGGTTTTTTTGTTATTTTAATTTAAATATTTTTAACCGCCGCCATTTTGAAAATATAAAAGAAAATTAAATGATACTTTGTTAATATTTTTCTCTCTAACCAATAAATATGTGTGCAAAGTTTGGTTTCTGTATCTTAAATATTTCTTGATATATATAGTTTTTTGTAAAAAATACAAAATGGCGGCTAGCGGCTAAACGAACGATTTTTTGACAAATGGTTATAGGTGATTTTTTGTTTACTTAGATGAGTACTATCACCCCTCGAAGTTTGTGCCCGACTTTAATGAACACCCTGTGTTTGTGTATATATATGTATATATACAGGGTGATCAACTCAAGGAGGCCACCATTGGGATATCGGAAACCGTAAGATTTAGAGAAAACATTAAATGGGGAACATTCCTTAATTTTTAAAAAATAAATAAAATAATTAATAATAAAAAAATAATAAAAAAAATATTAATTTCGTTTTTTAAAATATGGCTGCCATTTTCCAAAATGGCGGTCAACTTTGAAATTTCTAATGGGAAACCCTGTTTTTTATTATGGATTTAGATTTAACATGAAATTGTAAGACTTTTTTACTCTTGGTCTTTTTTTGATAAGCTCGACCATTTAGCAACTAGGAGCGCTGAAAGTTTCAGAAATTCACGTGATCAACTCAAGGAAGCCACCATTGGGATATCGGAAACTGTAAGATGTAGAGAAAACTATTGAGACGATTAAAATATTAATTTGGTTTTTCTAAATATCACTTTTAAAATTTAAACATAGAAATTTCTTTATTCATATAAAAATATAGGGGTTTCTCTGATACTTTTATATGGATTTTGATTTTTATAAAGTTTAAAGGATTTTTATCCTTGCTAATTTTTTAATAAACATCACAATTTGGCCACTTGTAGCGCTAATAATTTAGGAAATTCATATTTCTAACACTATAATAACAAATTATTATTAAAGATTTATGTTTCAACATTTACAGGCAATGAAATAAAGGTATTATTAAAAAGATAAGTACGAACTTTTCGATTTCTAAAATACCTTATCACACCAATAATATCTTAAACTATTTCAAAACTAAATTACGTAACCTCTATGTCTTGTGTTAGTGCGTAACACATGATTCTGCTGCTAGACAATAATCAGCAGTTTTATTGTTGTAATTTTTAATTGGGTTTCCCATTAGAAATTTCAAAGTTGACACCATTTTGCAAAATGGCAGCCATATTTTGAAAAACGAAATTAAACTGTAAGTACGCCTGACCTGTTAAGCGCTCTTGAAAAATAAACGGTCCAATTAGCTTATCATCAATAACACACCACACCATACATTAATGTTAAAACGGTATTGAAAGTTACGTTCAATTGTTGCATGAGGGTTCTCTTCTGCCCATGAATGTTGGTTTCGTAAATTGTTGATACCATCACGAGTGAACTGTGACTCATCGGTAAATAAAATGTACTTGAAGAGTTGACGATGATTGACTAACCAATTGCAGTACTCCAAGCGATGTTCATTGTCTCCTGGTTGTAAATGCTGTACTTTTTGTTTATGGTAGGGATAAAGGTTGTTCTTATTAAGTGTTCTCCAAACTTTACTTTGCGAAACCCTAAACCGCTTTGAAATACGTCTTGTACTAATACCTGGACTACGTTCAACAGCAGCAATAATGTTTTCTTCTACATTAACATCATGTTGGCGAGGGCGGTCAGACTGGATCTTTACGCTTGGAAGTGATCCTGTTTCCCGTAACGTACGAAATGTAGAAATAATGGTTCTAGCATTTGGAATTCTACGATAAGGGTAACGTTGTCTGTATTCTTCCACAGCGATTGTAGCATTGCCTTCACATACACCGTAAATAAACACCATATCGGCGTATTCTTCAGTTGAAAATAAGTATGGCATTACTACTCCAACAATTTAATAATTACTATGGACAAAACAATGCTAACACGGACTAAAATTCAATACGACGAACAGAACAATACACACGTGGACTAAAACTCAGTTGTTACCTCTCAAGGAATTAAAATTCTACAATTCAAATCACATCATTGTTGATCAGCTGTTATTGTAGTGCCAACTTATGAAAAACAAATTATCCGCTCAACATGTGTATTTTTTTTTATTATTTATGTTTGTTGTTTATGTTTATTTCTTTATTTTAAAACTGTGTTTTAATATTATTTTATTTTGAAATTTTAGTAAAAAAATTAAGGTGTTAAATTTAAGTAAAAATCATTAACTTTTTACAGATCTTTAATAAGAAATCAACAGAGTTATTGTCGGCCAAATGAAAAACGTGTGTTGTTCTGTTTTCAATAAAACTTCCTTTAATCGATTATCTGTTCACTTTCTGTATACTTTAATCATACCGTTTTGTTTAGAATTAAATTTTCTACAAGTTTTGTTCTGAAATTTGATCAGTTTATTGGTAAAATAACAAAGCGATTGCTGGCCAAATGTAAAAATTGTGTTTTTTTACTCAATGTTTTTGCATTTTACACTGGATTACTCAAAAACTACTCATCTTACAGTTCTGGGACCTGTTCTAATCAATTTTTCAGGTAAAAAACCATAAGAAACAATGGCATTTGCCCCTAAATTTAACTTCCCAGAATTTCAGAGAGTCTTCATTTACTCAGCGGAACTGAAATCCAGGCGAAATCTTTAACCCTGTATAACTCGCTAACGAAACATTTCCGGACCTATGTTTATATAAGTTTTTTTCATTATTTTTACATATAGAATGAGCTCTCAAAGTTACCGCATATCCTCGTGAATCACCCTGTATACAGGGTGATCAACTCAAGGAGGCCACCATTGGGATATCGGAAACCGTAAGATTTAGAGAAAACATTAAATGGGGAACATTCCTTAATTTTTAATGCGATGTTTTTTAAAATATGGCTGCCATTTTCCAAAATGGCGGTCAACTTTGAAATTTCTAATGGGAAACCCTGTTTTTTATTATGGATTTAGATTTAACATGAAATTGTAAGACTTTTTTACTCTTGGTCTTTTTTTGATAAGCTCATTAGTACATTTAGCTACATTTAGTAACTAGGAGCGCTGAAAGTTTCAGAAATTCACGTGATCAACTCAAGGAAGCCACCATTGGGATATCGGAAACTGTAAGATGTAGAGAAAACTATTGAGACGATTAAAATATTAATTTGGTTTTTCTAAATATCACTTTTAAAATTTAAACATAGAAATTTCTTTATTCATATAAAAATATAGGGGTTTCTCCGATATTTTTATATGGATTTTGATTTTTATAAAGTTTAAAGGATTTTTATCCTTGCTAATTTTTTAATAAACATCACAATTTGGCCACTTGTAGCGCTAATAATATAGGAAATTCATATTTCTAACACTATAATAACAAATTATTATTAAAGATTTATGTTTCAACATTTACAGGCAATGAAATAAAGGTATTATTAAAAAGATAAGTACGAACTTTTCGATTTCTAAAATACCTTATCACACCAATAATATCTTAAACTATTTCAAAACTAAATTACGTAACCTCTATGTCTTGTGTTAGTGCGTAACACATGATTCTGCTGCTAGACAATAATCAGCAGTTTTATTGTTGTAATTTTCCAATTGGGTTTCCCATTAGAAATTTCAAAGTTGACCACCATTTTGCAAAATGGCAGCCATATTTTGAAAAACGAAATTAATATTTTTATCGCATTAAAAAATTAAGGAATGTTCCCCTTTTAATGTTTTCTCTAAATCTTACAGTTTCCGATATCCCAATGGTGGCTTCCTTGAGTTGATCACGTGAATTTCTGAAACTTTCAGCGCTCCTAGTTGCTAAATGGCCGAGCTTATCAAAAAAAGACCAAGAGTAAAAAAGTCTTAAAATTCCATGTTAAATCCAAATCCATAATAAAAAACAGGGGTCCCCATTAGAAATTTCAAAGTTCATATTTGAAAAACGAAATTAATATTTTTTATCGCATTGAAAAATTAAGGAATGTTCCCCATTTAATGTTTTCTCTAAATCTTAAGGTTTCCGATATCCCAATGGTGGCCTCCTTGAGTTGATCACCCTGTATATATATATATATATATATATATATATATATATGTGTGTGTGTGTGTGTGTGTGTGTGTCTCTGTGAACCCGATAACTCTCGTAAAAATGGTCCGATCGAGACCAAATTTGGTAGAAACACAGAAATAGAAAAATAAAAAAATAGAAAAAAATCATCTTTGAATTAAAGAAGGATATTATTTAGGAAAGTTATTTTGTTTTAAACAATTTTGTATTGATATTCAATTAGAATAGTTTTAACACTTATTACTGTATATTGTATATATACTTAAGAATAAAGATGTTTTGAATTGAATATGAAGTAAGAAGTTTGAGTTATTCAGGTTCTGCTGTACTATTACATATTGATACTGATTGAATAAAATTAATGTAAACAGGAAAAATGATTTGTTAGAATTTTTTAGGATTAATGGAACTATGGAATAGGTTGTATTGGATTAATTTAACTACATATATGTAATACTTCCAATGCTGAAAGTTTATTTCTTGTGTCACACCTAAGGCTTACAAGTATGAATCTTATTAAGCATACAAGAAATCACATTTATAAGCACCATATCATAGTAAATTAGGTCCATATAGATGGGTTTGAAAAATGATGTTTAGCATCTGTTATTGGTTCCAGTGATGACATCTTAGTTTTTCTGACTGGTCAAGAAGAAATAGAAGCATTAGCAACTTCTATACGCTCTATATGCAAGGTAAGTTGATAAACTGAATCATCAACGTCTTATTTGGTATTGTTAAGTCCACTAGTGGGTCCAATTAAGGTATGTTATTACTATTATTACTTCAGAAACTTTATGCTTCTTACTTACTTTTTATATTAAATATAATACAAAAATTATCATAATCATTAAAGACATTCAATCAAGTTCTGTAGTAAAGTTCAGCATGTGTATCTTTGATTGATGATTAGCTTCATATTGTCAAATACACCACCCAATGAACACAGTGAAATATTAGGATTGTACAAACAAGTGTATAGACAAACAAGTGGATGAAGCAAAAAAATTGGCAAATGCCCAATCTATCGAAAATTCACTGAATCCATGCAAGGCCCTTTGGAACCTTGTTAATAGTAGTAGAAAATCATTAAAACCTCCAACCTCAAAATGTTCTGCAAATCCAGATGATTTTAACAATTATCTTATTAATAAAGTGTCCAGTATTGCAAATAGTTTTGGTGGTGATGACAAGGAGGCTGCTGAATTAGTCAGGAATCAAACATCTAGTTTAAACCAATGGAAGGAAATAACTCCTGAGGAGGTGGTTAAGCTGGTCAGTCGATTTAAAGCCTCTCATAGTCCTGACATTTACAGGATGACCTCCGTCCTGATGAAATCCATAATAAATGCCATAGCTGTACCACTGAGCAGGGTTATTAATATGTGCCTGCGAGCGGGGATCTTTCCTCATAGGCTTAAAATCTCAAGAACAGTGCCCATCCTTAAGAAGGGCGATCCTTCAAGTATGTCCAGTTATAGGCCAATCTCAATTGTGCCAATGATTGCTAAGATAATGGAGACAGTACTGAAGTCACAATTGGTCCGATATATTGAATGTAACAACTTGTTCTCTGATCTCCAGCACGGCTTTAGGCAGGGTAGGTCTACGGTGACAGCTGTGGCGGATCTGACTCAGCGAATTTACGAGGCTTATGAGGTCGCCGACACAGTTGCACTGACCTTATGCGATTTAAGCAAAGCTTTCGATGTGGTCCCACATCGCATCTTACTCATGAAGCTTCAGCGTTATGGAGTTCGGGGCACAGCATTGAGAACCCTCACCTTCTACCTCAATAACCGCCAACAGATCATCTCCATCTGTGGCGCTCAGTCTCAGCCCCTCCGAGTCAATCATGGAGTTCCGCAAGGGTCCGTATTGGGACCTGTGCTGTTTTTAGTGGCTATCAACGATCTTGAACTTGAGGGAAGCGCGCTAAGATTCGCTGATGATACCACTCTCATGTCCACTGGGAGCGATCCTGAATCAGCCAGGGAAAGATCAGAGCTTCTCTTTGTGAGAGCGAAAGATTGGTTTGAGGTTAATAAGCTAAAGCTAAATGAAGAGAAGACACAAAAACTGGTGTGCTCATTAAGTAGTACGTCGTTAACCCAGGAACCTTCAAACGTTACACTGCTTGGCTTCGTAATAGATTCCAAACTGACCTGGAATGACCATATTGAGAGTGTGTGTAGGAAATTGGCTAGGGTAATCTTCTTGTTGAGGAAACTGATTAGCTTAGTGGACAGATCTTACCTGCTTGTTGTGTACTATGCAATTTTCCACAGCCATGTCACTTATGGCCTACAACTTTGGGGTCATGCATCGAGCTGCTCAAGAATCCTTAAGCTCCAGAAGAGGGCTGTGCGTATACTGACGGGGAGTGGAAGACTTGACCACTGCAAGCCACTTTTCGAAAGAACCGGTATCCTGACTGTTCACAGCTGCTACATTCTTACTTGTGCTAGTTTTGTTCAATCAAATCTGAACAATTACTTGGTCAGAAGACAAGTACATGACCGTAACACCAGGCACAAAGGCAAGCTAGATATCCCCCGTTGCAGGCTGAACAAAACTAAAAACTCTTTCTCAGTCTTGTCAATCAAAATTTATAATAAGCTCCCTGACAGCATAAAACAGTTTGAGCATGAGAGGTTCTCCACACTACTTAAGTCCTGGCTAAAGAAAAAACCCTTTTACTCGCTGCAGGAGTTTTTTGATGATGACTGTGCGGGCTTGGGGCTGACAGGCCATTGATAAATCTCATCCACTGCCAATTTGACCAATTTATAAACACCTACGGGAGTCTAAGTTTCAGTGTATATATTTTATTTTATAGTATTCTTATATTATTTATTTGACGCTGCTAATCCACACATGTCTGTTCTCAAGCAAAGGAGGAGGTAATAAGGTAATAAGGTAATAAGATTTAATGATCAGGGTCATCTTTCTTTAATTACTCTGAATTTATATTTGGCTGAAAGAGGAAGTGATGTATGGTATCTGAAATTCTTCACCTCCTGCCTATGCCCTAAAAGATATGGTTCAAAAGGATTGAACTTATTTTTAGGTTGCATCAGCTTCACAAACTTAATAAACACTTGTGAATTGGTCAGTTATAATGCAAATGGGAAGCACAGGCTGAGCTGGTGTTGTTACTGAGGGGCAGGTGACGACTCCTGAGCTACAAACTATTCAATAGTTTATTCTACAGTAGAACTCTAATCATCCAAATTAATTTGGACCAGACTCCATTTGGTTAATCGAATATTCGGATAATCTGAGTTTTCACAAAAAAAAATGGGCAATTCAGTAACAAAAATCCATTTTATATATTTAGTATTATTTTATTTGATCACACCATTTTAAATAATGTACAGTTTACAGTATAAATTAAACTTTGCTTACAAAAGAGTATCAATGTTTTTTGAACATATCTTTCAGCGTAGTGTGTTTTGCTGTCTTCGCATGATTTCATTGAAATTACGTTAAAATTTTGTAAATTTTTTCACCCTGGTTAAAGACAACCAACAAAGTACAGGATGTATTTTCCCCGGGAGTTGGTAGAGGGCATTCCCCAATCGACGGCCCTAGCATTGAAATCGCCTCCGACTACGACGTGCCTAGTGGTGCCTAGCACGCTCTCCTATAGGCAGTTAATCTTGTTGCGAAAATCCTGGATGGCCTCGTTGTGGGTGAGGTAGCAGCTGAAGAAGGTTACGTCCCTACACCTTGCCGAGACGAATCCTCGGCCGCGTTCGTGACTCCGGATCACAACCTCCTGTCGGTTACACGCCCAGAAGGCGGCAGTACCGAGACTGTCTGGGCTCCAAGTATTCGGGTCCCTGTCCCAATACTGTTCACTGATCAAGAGCGTGTCAGCACCAAGTTCTTGGGAAAGCTGGTCTAAAAGGTTATCAGCTCCCCATGATCTCTGTAGATTGGCCTGGAGGATGCGAATTACTGTTCCCTGCCTTTTGCCTGTTCAAGTGCGGCTCTGAAGGCATCGCACTGACCAGATCCGGGCATGTGACCGAGGGCCCTCTCCTTGGAGCCTTTCTCCTTGCAAATAAAGCAAGAGAGACTGTATGAGCAATCCTTCCTCTTGTGGCCTTGGCTCCGCACCAGAGGCAGTTGGCACTTAGGTTGCAATTGCGGGAGGAGTGACCGAACCCAAGAAACCGGAAATATCTTTGGACAACCACCCTCCGTTTGATCCTGCAGTTTACCCACCTGCCTTTCAAGTGCTAAAGGGTGAGCACTGACCAGCTTGTTAGCATGCTTTTCGCCCATTTCAGCGACTGCCATCTGCTGGTGACTGGTTCGGTTTCCAGAACCAGACCTTCAGCTCACCAGTCTCTTCTGACAACTCTGGGATCGCCTCCCTTATTGCACGGGTCACTTCGGCTTCTGTGGATTGCACGTCAAGGTCTCGGATCTCCACTGAGCATCGCAGCTCTAGGGCAGACTTAAGAGAAGAGGCAAACCTGACCCTGTCTTTTGTTTTCCCCAGTTTGAGAAGAACATCCCTGTTCTGGGTTCATCGGATAGACTTGATAATGGTCTCCCTCTCCTCAGCTTTGCCTGAGATTTTATCTGGCTCAGTACCTCGGCCGGCTCGGGCGGAAAGATTGCCCCCCTATGGGCTTGATCAGAATCGCCTCAGCCCTAGGCTTTTTGGGCCTGGGTCAGCCAGGCTTCCTGACAGGCTTGCCAGGGGCCTCCCTAGCCGGAGTTTTCTTCAGGGCTCCCTCGGCACGTTTCAGCTGTCTCTTCTCCTTTTTCGTCAGACGTCTCTCCCACTTCCTCAATAGTGTTGATGGGGTTCAGCCACTCAGTGCATAGGAGTAGAAAGCGCTAACTTGGTTATAAGACATGCCCGGTGGCAGTCTAGTGCACTACGAGAGCAGGTTCGGTTATTTGCCCCCAGAGGGCAACACAGTCACGTAGGCGCTATTGTCTAACAAGTTCACTAAACTGACGACAGATGCCTCCAACTGCCACTTCTTATTGAATATGTAAATGCGTCGTGAACTACGACTTTGCCTGTTCTAGGGTTAAAATGTTAAAATTTGGTTATACAAATGAGCCGTCTTTTGTTATTGGTAGTCGCAGCTGTCGCGGGATTGTTTGTGATTGATGACAATATCAGAAAGCATTCCGCCATAGAGTAAGATGCATTTATTTTTATGCATAAAAATAAAGCCTTTTTTTCTGGAGCTTTTAGTGTAATTTAAGCCAGTTACAAAAACTGCTACATACTTTAAACAGAAATTTTCTGAGAGTCTCGGATGAGACGCCGGCATTTTTTGCACGGGCATGGCCGTCTCGATCCGAGACGCTCGGCACTCATGCCACAGTAACGGCGCGTCTCGGATCAAGAAGCTCGGCACTCAGGGGGTTAAAGCTACATGATGAATTAACACTTTTGCTGTGGGCGACACGATTGCTACCGCCATTCCATTGCTGCCTAGATACGTCAGTGAGCTGCTAGCGTTTCTCCGGAGCCTGTGTTTGTTATTGCGCTTGTGGCTAGGTAAATTTTTTTCATTTATGGCGGTGTCAGTTTTTGATTCACTTGTTTCTATGAAAATATATGTTTATGTAAGCACTAAATATCCTCATGCAAATACACATTAAATGTTTATTTGTAAATAGTAAATACTGTGCTATTGAATCACCTAAAAGACATTATGTGGAAAATTGCTAAAAAAAGGTGCCGCGAATGCAGCAAAAGAAATATCCATAAAAGGCTCATTTGGCATTGAGCCAAGTGCGAGAACCAGCCGGGATCGTTCGTCAGGCGTAAGTGTTTTGATGAGTGGCACAAGAGATCGTATCACATCAGGGTGGGCTGACAGGGTAATAGTATATTTTTGTGTTATTGTAGTATTTTTATGATTTAAAATAAAATAAACGTGTTTTTTGACTTACAACAGAAAAATATTAGGATTAAATACATGCGCGGGTCGGTCAAAGAACATCAGTAGGTGCGGGTGACAACCTATCGTTGCCACGAAAGAAATGGCCATAAATGAGTTTTTTGATTTGGATGGCGTTTCTTAACTGTTTTCCATCAAAAGACATAAATAGTGAGTAAAAAAAAATTAGTATATACCACTCTCTATTGCATGAATTTTAGCAGTAAACATGTTAAACCATATGGATTGCTGTATATGCTATAAAGGTTATGGATTGACCCAAAGTGCACTACAAAAAACACATATTTATATATTAAAGCTTTAAACTATAGTAGGCTTTGAGGAGCTGCTTATTTTTGCCAAATTCGGAAATGACTTTGCCGCAACACTTGGCCGCCAGCGACAAATTGAAACAAATCAAACAATTATATTTCTTATTTTAGCGGTTCACTTTTAGGCTTCCATTTATTCCTAATATAAATCTGAATTGTTCACTTGGTATCTGCGCAATGCAACAGAATTTGATAATCAGGATAAATGTGAGGACCGATACAAAGATTAGACAGTAAACCTTTCTCGACGTAACACTCCCATGCTCTGAAGCTGACTAACCCTGCGGCAGTAGTTACAGAAGGGTCCACGATGCACTTCCCCTCTCTCGTCTGTTGAGAAATGAACAATTAGCCACTTCCAATTTGAAACTTTAAATTGGCACAAAAACTGGATTTGTTTATCTGGATAAAGTATAATGTAATAATTAATTGTTTTACAGGATCCAGAGTTTAAGGGTCCGTACATGCGAGTGTTTCCCCTCTATGCATCTTTGTCCACAGCTAAACAACTGGATGTGTTTAGGTGAGAACAATTCTCTTAATTTTAGATATCCTTTTCTTAAGTAAGGAATACAGAGTTGTGTTGTAGGTGTTGAGTTACAAGATGCAAATATAGCACCTAGCCAATTGGAATCCATTTTCATCCTGGGTCATTATTCAAATACTGTAGTAACTTGTTAATCCGTTCCCGTATCAAAATTTAAATCGATTATAAAAAATTAGGGGTGTTGAAAAATTTAAAGGCTCGAGCCATCTAGCTTTTTAAAGCTCGGCCCCGCTTGAGGCATTTTGAGAAAGCTCAAAATTCGAGCTGAGCTTTTAATGCAAAGTATGAATAAATGATTTATTTCCTCCTTATAAAACATATTTACATAACAGAAATTAAGTAACATCTTTAATTTATAACATAGCATAACAACATAACAAAAATAACATAACGTCTAACATTTAATTTTAATTAATTGAACTAAAACATACAATCTTTGAGGAAAATAGGGTCCCAAAGGCAACGCCAGATTAGGGATTCCATCATAAATTAATATAATTTACTTGTCAGAATTGTGCGGTGGCTAACAAAATAATTAACTACAAAAGGGTCATCATAAAAATAATAAATACTTTTTGGCAAAATCAAATTCATAATCAAAAACAAAACTTATCCTTCATGGGTTTCATAAAAGAACGTAATAATAATTACCCATAATAATGGGTTTCATAATAGTAAAAAAATATTTTTAGAAACAAAATAAAGTAAAACTAAATAAAGTGTAAACAAACTTTATTTTTATCCAATTTAAAATAATTCTACTTTAATAACTATATGTAATAATTAATACATTCATTCCTTTTCAAATCAGTCATGTGATGGGTTAAGAAAGAATTTAAGTTTGAATTCCTCATCGTGATGTAGTAATAATCATTGTTTAATGAAACTCGGATCAGGAAACCAGCCGTCGCCCTGACAGCTCAAAATTATTGTGCACTTTCAGTATATTGTCGTAGCTGCGTAAAAAAAATAATTTGTTCTTAGTTATTTAATAATAAACCATTAATTCTTTTCAAAACTCTGTGGAATAGGATATCCAGCTCCGACCCAAGAGTGTAACAAAGTAGGGGTGTGCGAATATTCGAATCTCGAAATACCGATATACAGTTCGACTCGAGACATCTGACAAAGTTCAGCGTTGGTCGAATATAATATATTAATATTATTAATATATAAATAATATAAAAGTGACGTCTGTCAAAGCAAAGCTATAGAGTTTCCATTTCAAAGTTCAGAATTAGCATACCATTATGCAGCTAATTCAGTTGAAAATGTAACCAATGCATTATCATCTGACTACAGACAGATAAAGATATGAACATAACGGATTCTCGATTGATGCCGAACTGACAGCTTTCGTTTCCTTCCTTGTGCAGCATAAAAGTAGTTCCATATTTTCACTTAGAATATCTATTCCAAAAAAAAACTTTGAGAGGATAATGCAACATTCAAAAGGGTAAATATTACAATGGACATCTATTATTTCAAAAGTTTCATCGGTAAGGTTTTGTATTTTCCTAGGCTTGTTATTACCATGGCCACAGTGATATAAAATCTAGGTTGCATTTTTAGAGTGAAACATCAAGTTATTATTGTTGCATAAAACATTGTTTCAATACAGTATTAAAAGCTTGGAGGAAACCATTTTTTACAAACAGTAAAATTGTGACTCACAGTACAATGGGATGTATTTTGACAAGAGCATCAGACAATAGAGACAGCCAGGTGAAAGGGTCAATGTTACAATAACTATGACCTTGAGATTTGGATAGGCAGAAGGGGGTAGGGGTTTCTTTATTATTTGAACCAGGTTGTTCCAACTCATTTCTGTCGAACATTTTCACTGCTCTGCCTATTACTATCCGGTTTAAACAAGTTATTTATAACGTCCTTACTAAAATAGATAAAAATAGATTTATTAAGTGTGCTAAAAAGCACGTGCATGTGTGTGTGTCTGGATGTGTACAGCCTACCCCGTTGGACCGATTTAGATGAAATTTGTCTATGTGTGTATGTGCATGTATGTATGTGCATATTCACCGTATCTCCAGGTGTTTTTTCTTTTTTTTTAATTTTTGATTTTTATGGGTAGTTCACCCCTAAAAACGTGAAAAATTCAAATTTCTCAAAAACGGCTCCAATGATTTTGATTAACATTTATTTGATTGATAGCTTATGGTTCACAGAGTTCTAAATAATTTTACACCACCAGTATGTCTGTAAAAATTACAATTCAAAAGTTATGGGCTTTTAAATGTCAAAAAAATAAAATTTTTTCATTTTCAGCAAAAATAATAAAAGTAAAGAATAACTTGAATGGCACCATTGAAACAAGCTTAAAAACTAAACAGATTAGTATTTTTAATTATTTATCTACTTTATCTACGACTAACAGTTTCAAGAAAAGTTGAATTTACTGTCCGTAATAAACGCAGTACGTTGTCTGAAAGCGCCCAATGGAGGATATTCTTATGAAGGATATTAAAAAATCAATTTTTTCCTTATTTTCCGTGAAACTTGGTATGAAGTGTAAGGTCAAATCACCCAACAAAACCAACTCGAAAAAATTGGTACTACCGGGTGGGGGGTGGGGGCGGTTGCCCCATACAATTCGAACAATTAATTTAACTTTGTCTCTCTTGTTTTATTTTCAGAAATAGGATGATTATTTTTGAAACAATAAATTATTAAATGATATTTAGATAAACTTTTAAGAACATGATAGTTTTTTTATAGATTGTCTTTTTTAAATTTACTTAAGGGAGAAAGTATGTGCCAGTCCACTGATACTGTTTATTAATTGAGAGGATTGAATAGCAAATCATATATACAGGCCCTACATAATTTAAAAACTGTGCAATTACTAGATTTTTTAATTAGGCTGTTCATACCCAAGTTTTGAAGATCACCTAAATGGATCTCATGACCCATTATAAACCCTTACGCCAATATTTGATTAAAAAATATTCGGAGTAGTAAATAAATATTCGATTCGAGTTCGATTCAAACCCAAATATCACTATTCGCACATCCCTAGTAACAAGTACCCGGTAGAATTCGATCCAAAATTACTGATAGACAGTATGAAATGTATTATTTCCTGAAGTTAATTCATTTTCCATGATAGTTAATTTTTGTAATGGGATTTGTTGTATGAAAATAATAGTCCTATTCAATACTTCTGTTTTTCATCCAAATAATTTATGATCATAAAACCTCAATTATTGCCACAATTTAGCGAGGAAAGGTCTAAATAGGCAGATGTCTGTCTGTACACAGACCGCAGTTGGTATTCAACTACTATGGCAAATTTAGATCAAAAGAGAAAAATACAACTATTAATTAACCAAGGTAATAATTTAATAATTTAACTTTAAGATTGACTTTAGTTCATATGAAGTGATACGAACTATGTTTTTTGTTAATGAACTAAAGAAAATTATTCATTGTATATTTCTATACTATTTTTTACTTTTTATTTTAATATGGTGCAAGTGTGTGCTTATATATAGTTCGGTACTAAAGTGGAACGTGGATAATTCGAACTTCTGTAATTCTTCTGTAACTTCTGTAATTCAAAAACTTCTTTATTTCAAAGTTTTGACTTGGTCCCTAGAATTTTATACAAAAACTATGTTAAAATATCCTGGTGAATTCGAATAAATATTTGGATAATTCAAATTTTTTGCAGCGTAAATCTATAAAGAGAACAAGTCATTGTGTGCGATTTTCCCGGAAACGACGTTCGGGCTTCCTGTCCGTAGACTATTTTTAAGTAGATCAACGAGCGCACCCCCGCCAACCCCTCACAGCACATACACCTGCTGTTGACTGGTCACATGATACCTCTCCCCATCACCAGTCCACTACTGCTCATAAATCACAACATTGACATCTCTAATCTGTCACTACACGGCGCCGGCGCAGTTCAGTAGTGTGTGTATCATTGATGGTGGTTTGTTCCGATATTCGTCGTCTTAGTTTCATGTTGGCATTTGTGACTTCGTCTGCGTTCATGTTAACACGTCGTATATATGAACTGGTTCGCTTTGTCAAAGCGAACCTACAAATCTCTGACGTTGCAAGAATAAATAGCGCCAATCAAGGAGGTAGAGAAGGGATTTAAGAAAAAGTTTGAAATAGCTAAAGTTTCGGGATCCCTCCTAACACATTATCAACATTTCACAAAAATTAGGATTTTTAATCAATAATATCTTCATTAACATAGCCTTTTTTAATATACAATTTTAAAACATGATGTTTGACTGTTTATTTCAACCTTTGCAAACAATTTTTTAATTCAAATTTTTTTCTGACCTCTTGAGGTTCGAACTATCCAAGTTCTACTGTATCTTGATTCCTCGATGGTAACAACTATGTAACTTCAAAAGGAATTTTCGAAATATTTGGTGAAAGAAAACTAAAGTGTTGAGGTGGATTAGGTTAGGGTCCAGGGTTATGTCCGGTGTACTTGGGTCTAATAAGAGCCTCAACCTCCCCCATTCCAATAGTGTGAAAAATCTTATTGACCTGGTTTTTAAAAACTGCAAGTGAATGTGAGTTAAATAAACTACAAATTATTTTGCGATTGTTTAATCAAAGGATTTTTATAAATACTAAAATACCTAAGGCTACAAAAAATAATTGAAAAATAAGCTTCTTATAGATTCACTTGCCAACAATCCATGAATTAATGGTATTAATACCCTAAACTTATACACACTTTCAAATTTTAAGTGGATGTGTTCGAGAAAGGGGATTTTCTGATGGTTTAATAAAAGCTTGGCTCGAAAAAGCTCGAGCTCAAAATTTGTAAAATAATGGGCTGGGGGTTTATAACCTCAAAAGGAGTGTACAAACATACACACTGGAAGTAAAGAAAACTAAAAAGTTAATAGTGGTGACAAGGAAGAGGTGATGACTCTAACCTTGGAGCTACAGACCTTGCGCTGGCAGAGTGTTTTGCCCATATCAGAAATAATAGATTCATTTTTGGAAATTTCGGGCTAGCCGGTTTCATTCTTCATACTATGAACTGTATTCAAAATGTGGGAACAACAGAGAGTACCCATTTCCAATTGAGAGAAAGAGAACTGCGTTGATCCAAATAAGTACTCTTGGGACATAGCCTTTCTCAAATGATATTATCCTTTTGTTTTCAAATTTTTAGAGCATCTATAAAATAACAGTTTGTAACACTCGATTCCAAGACAATACTAATTATAATTTATTAAATTTATTTATTTTTGGAAGTACAGTGTAACTTGGTTATTATGGCCAGAACTGTAACATAAGTAGCATAAGCCATTAATTTTCTAAGACCCGCCAAACTTAAAGTACAAAAATGTAAAATCAAAATCCTCCACAAAATATTTATCCGATACTATAATACGAGCAAAGTTTGTATATATATATATATATATTTGCACACGGATCTCGAAAACGGCTCTAACGATTTTCTTTAAATTTTGGAAATATCTAATTTCTAGAAAATAAGTTCTAGATAGGTCTAATGTCCAGGAAAATTCTGGTTTTCTTGTAATATTAAGTTTAAAATGTAAAAAATTAACATTACGCTTATGGAGAATCAAAATGTAAACAATATAAATCAAAACATCTGTTTATAACCGTTTGACAGTTGTTGATTGAAGATGGTGGTGAACAATATGTGAATAGAGGTTTTGTATACATATTTATTTTATGTATAAATGAAAAATTATCAAATTACTAAACAATTTGTAAAAACTAAAGGGTAAAATAACTATGTGAAATAAAAGCAGAGAAAAGTACAGTAGAACTTGGATAATTCGATCCTCAAGGGACCAGAAAAAAATTTGAATTATCCAAAAATTCGAATTAGAAAAGTTTTTGCAAGTGGTTGAAATAAACAATCAAACATCATGTTTTAACATTGTATATTAAAAAAGTTAGGTTAATGAAGGTATTATTGATTAAAAATCCTAATTTTTGTTAAATGTCGATAATGTGTTTGGAGGGATCCCGAAACTAGCTATTTCAAACTTTTTCAAATCCCTTCTCTACCTCCTTGATCGCCGCTATTTATTCTTGCAACGTCAGAGATTTGTAGGTTCGCTTTGACGAAGCCATCATACACACGACGTGTAACATGAACGCAAACGAAGTCACAAATGCCAACACGAAACAAAAGATGACGAATATCGGAATAAAACCACCATCAATGATACACACGCTACTGAACTGCGTCGGAGCCGTGTAGTGAGACTAGAGATGTCAATGTTGTGATTTATGAGCAGTAGTGAACTGGTGAGGGGGAGGGGTATCATGTAACCAGCAGGTGTAAGTGCTATGAGAAGGGTTGGCGGGGGGTGGGTGCGTTGATCTAACTAAAAATAGTCTGAGGACAGGAAGCCTGGACGTCGTTTCCTGGAATATCGCACACAATGACTTGTTCACTTTATAGATTTATGCTGTAAAAACTTCGAATTATCCAAAAAAATATTCGAATTAACCAGGATATTTTAACATTGTTTTCATATAAAATTCTAGGGACCAAGACAAAATTTCGAATTAAGGATGTTTTTGAATTACAGAAGTTTGAATTATCCACGTTCCACTGTATTTCCAAAATCTTTCGTGTTATGATAGAAAACGTATTCATTATATTGCTTGAAGCCACTGTAACAAACCAATTAACTGGTGTAAATTAAATTTCTCTTTTGCTTTTCATTCCTCATGCCCTTTCTAACAAAATCAGTCGATCTTAGGCTAATAATAACTGTATGGATAATTAAATACAGTACAAGATCAGCTAAAACAATAGAGGTTGTCCAAAAACCCTTAAACGACGGCCCGCTATTGGCTGACGCCGCAGTACAGTGGCAAGCGCTCACATCTCACGTGCGGGAAATCGTGAGATCGATCCCCACCTGGGGATTATATTTTCGTTCAGTGTTTATGCTATATTAATTAAGGTGTATGAAATTGGATTTATTGAAACAACATAAATGTTTTCATTGAGTAATATATTTGTTTTAACTTGTATAATACATATCTTATTCTATCCGAGCAAAGCTCGGTCACCAGGTACTTTGTTTAAATCAATAAAATATCAATAGTACATTAGTACTGTACTATATTTTGAGTTGTGGCTCAGCATTATTCTTCGTACTTATTGTGATAGACCATGCTCGGGTGAGATGCGGAAGGTAATTCTCAGCACCAACATTGCAGAAACGTCAGTCACTATCAGCGGTGTCCGCTTCATCATCGACAGTGGAATGGTCAAGATCAGGTAGGATCAAATGAATAAATACCCCTGTCGCAGCAGACTTGTGTACTCAGCGAATTTTCATAATAATAATATAATATATGACAACAACAATAATAATATATGACAAGTTGTATCAATATCTGCCAATAAATATCAGAGTTATTTGCTGATTGTTTATTATGGGAATGAGTATGCAGGTTTGCTGCTGTGAGGAACATTGAAAGTTGGCATTTCTAGCAAAAACAATTTTTATTTTTACCATTTTTATACCAAGTTTCATGAATATCTGTACGTAAATAAAGGAGTTTACCTATTCCCTGTATGATTAACTTGGGAAAAGGATATGCAGGTTAGCTGCCATGATAAACACACAAACCATGATTTTTAAGCATAAATAGATAGATCTCAACCACATGAAGGTGAATACCAAGTTAATCCAAAAATATTGATTGGTAAGTGAAATATTAATTTTTCCTTATCCCTCATAAGATTTAACATTGGAACCCCAAAATACAACAACAGTACGTTAGATAGAAAAAAATACTTTAAGGAACTAAATTGTGTAGTTTTTAAGCTGATTATAATGGTAAAAGATAAAATTGAAAAATGTTTTTCAATACATATTAAAAACACAAAAAACCCAATTTTTGAGAACAAAAGCCCTCAAACCACCTGATCCGGTTGACGGCTATGCCTCATTTATGAAGTTGTCGGAGTAAATGTGAGTGGAGTAAAAGTGGCAGGTGGAGGCATCTGTCGTCAGTTTAGTGAACTTGTTAGACAATAGCGCCTACGTGACTGTGTTGCCCTCTGGCAACATAACTATTATTTAATATAGTGTTATTCATCTCCATAATTATTTCTCATCAAAATATTCCCCATTTATCAAACACCTAAAATCATATTTTATCATTTAATGATCCAAACTAATTTAAATTAATACACTCCTCATCTATTTATTTATTTATATGTATATGAATATAAGAAAATTGCAATACATAATATAATATAAATTAATTTTGAATTACTATATGTAATGGTAATTTAGAATTAAGATTCAGTGACCATATGACCAACTAAGTGCTTCAACAATGAGTGAGCTAGAAACCAGGAAGAAGGTGAGCGTTCCACCAACTTTGAATAGTGAAAGACTGTATTAATGTTTCAGTGGTAAAATTTTAAATTAAATATAAAGAAAAAGGACATAGTTCCTAGTGAAACTCCCCAGTGTTAATTAGACAAGAGTGGCTCACATTGAAATTATCTATCCCTTTATTTGCTTTTATTATTATTACTGACAAGACTCAAGATAAATGCGAGCTGAAGATTGACTCCAAGTGGTAAACCCACAATATTGCTATTACAAAGATTCTAAACTATCCAAATATTAATTGAAGATATTATTTTATTAGTAACTTTAACAAACTGAACAGTATCATCAATATTTAAATTTCTTTTAATCAGTCAAGTCAACTTATCATTAACTTCAATAAATTGGACTCCCTTAAGGACAATTCCAAATTTATTTAAAGAACCGTTTAGGCCTAAGATAAGAATACCAATTGGATCCTATTTGAACATTTAATTAACAATAAAAACATTATTGAAGGCAGCACGACCACCCGAACCCTAAGATTGAGAATCCATGAAATTTTAAATTATTATTATTTCCTTAAAAATATTGTTAAAAGATTAATATCAATAGGCCTAGTCATTTATGTTGTATGTTAAAGGCATTTCCGCCATCATTGTAACAGCATTGTATCATTACCGGTTTCATTGAATAAACATTGTTTTTTAAAAATCAACAATAAGAGTTTTATCTGATTTCATCCTTAGCATAAGATAAGAAAAACTAGATTACAGTAGAACCTCACTAATCCGTCACCTGTAGGACCGGGGGTATTGTCGGAGCATCAAAAAGGACAAAAAGGACCTTTTTGTCCTTTTGTCTGACAAAAAGGTCGGATTATCAGAGGAACTCGTATATTAACATAAAAACTAACTTAAACTGTATTTCGAACATAGAATATTGCATCAAGATTTTATAAAAAGCTACTGTACTGATGAACGCTACAGAAAGCCTAAAAACATTAAATAAATACACACATATACACACTCACGATGTCACAAATGCAAACGATGTAAACAAATGCTGTAAATTTCCGCTAGCGTCGTCGGACTAAGCGAGGAGAATGCTGCCGAGGACAAATTAGCGGAAGTCTGTTGTGCCGACGGGCACGGTCGGACCAACCGAGGTGTCGCACCATCGGAGGACGGACTATCGAGGTTGTACTGTAAATGAAAAGTTCATTCAACAAAAACATTTTACTTTTACACCGGTAACGATCCTGTTCAAAAAACTTTCTCCTTAAACGTCATATCGGGTAAGAAAGTCTATGGAAGAACTTATTCTTTTAATTTTGTGATCGCGATGAGCACTTTTGGAATCCAATGAGCACAGAACTTGTGATACCCAAGTTTTTCTGTTACTATTTCATGCACAAGTCTACGAGAAATTTCATCCGACCATTAACAATACACACTAATTAATAGGTAAATGCTTACTAGACTGTAGAAAGGCGCGATACGTATCCCGGTAGGGGTAGGGGGAGAGTGATTTATTTTGAGCACACACTCACTTAGCAACGACATGTTCTGGGACATATATCCACCCGCCATGGTCACTGCCCTTTCTAACACTAATTCACCTAGCCTGTATAACCCCAATCACTACGTCTGCCTCCCTGGCGTAGGGGTTGGCGATCCCACCGCCCAGTGGCGCTGTCACTGCAATCAGCCTCCCTGACTCTCTACTCTCCTCTTGAGCAGGGTCTTTTCTATCTACCCACGTTTCTTCTCCCCTCCAATGCGTGGATAGACTGTCTTCATCTATCTGTACAAACCCATTCTCTTCTTCTTCTCCCACCTTCTCCCTGCTTTTCCGCTTTGTTTCAGGCCAACTCAAGGTGTCACGTGGACCGTGCCGAGGAGTGGATGGCACCAGGCCTTATATATGGTGTCTAGAACGGTACCTGCAGGATACCGGGCGACCTCCTGCAGTAAGTAGCCTTACCTGGACATGCGGGGCTCTGTTCAGGCGGACGGATATTTCCCTAGCTAGAGGGAAGAGAAGGAAGCCAGAGGGAAAGCCTGGACCGTTCATCCGGGATGCCGACAGGCTAAGGAAATGCTTGGAGTGCATAATATAAGAAGGTCTGAGACCATGATCAGGCTTAAGAAAAACGATTTAAGGATACTGACGGGATTTCTAACCGGACACTGTAGGCTCAGGGGTCATCTGAGCAAGATGGGCATTGTCCAAGAGGGTGAATGCCGCTTCTGCCAATCTGGGGAGGAAACACCTAGACACCTATTGGCTGAGTGTGACGCGATAGGTCAGAAGAGAGCCAGAAGCTTGGGAACACACCAGGTGGCGGTGGAGGATTTTCCACAGTTAGAACCCCTCGTTATACTAAACTTTATTAAGGCATTAGGACTAGAGGGGGTTCTCTAGGCAAGAACTAGAGACTAGTCTGGGGGGCACAATAGATCTCATAGGTCGCAGTGCAATCTTTCCCCTAGATTTTATCAAGTATCAAGTATCAAGTACGTCTGCCTCCCTTACCGTGAATATAGTGACGAAATAAGTCCATAATATTATTTCCCAGGAAATCCGAACACCCCTAAATCTGAAAAGGCTCCAGTCCCAATTAATTGGGATTTGAGGGGTTCCACTGTAGTGAACAAAGAAAAAATTACAGTGACATATCAATCATATCATACTTTTTTATTCACTTGATCAGGCACCGAGAGCGACCGTGCCACATTAGAACCAAGGCTTTGTAGCCTTTGCAAGTCAAAGTGTCGGCTGCACTTGTCACTGGTATTTTATTCTTTTCTTCTGGCAATAACATATCATTATTAAACTTTAATATATTCAGCAATAGCCTACTAAGCAACTGCTATAGGCTATATTGGTGCAAACTCGAACTGGTGATAACTGGTGTGATTATAACATAGGTAAAATTTATAGCAAAATTCTGAAATGGAAACCTATGTAGCAAAGAGAAGAAAATAATGAATACTGTTTTGACTGACAGAGTACTGAAAAAGCAACATAAAACAAACAGAGTACAAACTGCATTTAACTTTAACCATAAAAACCAATCCATGTTTTTAAAAAAGGAGAAGATTTTGCCTGTTTCCACAAATTAAGTCTTTCAACCATCATTATATATATATGATTCTAAAACCTCCAACGATTTAAAATGTAAATCACTTACATGAAATCTAATTTCAAATAATATTCTAAGTTATTGTACTTAAGTCAAAAGTGTCGGCTGCATTTTGCACTTGTATTTCTTCTTCTTCTGTAGGTTTTAGCGAATTTCCCATCGGGAAGAAGCTATTACCGTAGGTCTCATGGCATGACTCATGGCCCGAGATCATGTTAGTTTTTTGTCTTTAGGTGCCCAGAGGCCAAAAACAATAGTTGTTAAAATTTATATATACAGGGTGTTCATTAAAGTCGGGGACAAACTTCAAGGGGTGATAGTACTCATCAAAATAAACAAAATATTTCCAATAAACATATGTTGAAAAATCCTTTGTTTAGCCGCTATCCGCCATTTGGTATTTTATACAAAAAACGTTATATATCAAGAACTATTTAAGATACAGAAACCAAACTTTGCAAAAATATTTATTGGCCAAAGAGGAAAATATTATTAAAGTATCATTTAGTTTGCTAAAATATTTTCAAAATGGTGGCGGTTAAAAATCTTCTAATTTGAATAAAAAAACATTAACTTAATAAAATTTTGACAAAAATAAAAGATTGCAACTTTAATTATAGGAAATATAGGACAAAATATAGGAAATTATTTTAAAAACTATAATTTAATCTTAAACACACAAAAAACTACCTAAGTTCATTTTAAAACCTCTCAAAATCGATTACTGAGAGATCCTATTTTAATTAATGATTCACATCATATTATGAAAAAAAAACAAGCACTAATTTCTTGGGACTGAAGATAGACCAGCATTTGAATTGGGATGACCATACACATGGTATTCTAATGAAAATAAATTCTGGAATCTATGCCTTGTCTCAAATGAGATACTACTGTAATTTAAAAACATTAAAAAACATTTACTTTGCTCATGTGCATTCGCACATTTCATATTGTATAGGACTATATGGTTCAACAAAAAAAACTAATATGGATAACATCTTAAAACAACAAAAACGAGCTATAAGAATCATGTTGAGATTAAAACCTGATGCATCAGCAAGGAAACATTTCAGAGAACTGAAAATTTTCACTGTTTATAGCCAATACATTTTTGAGACCATACTGATAGCAAAAAAAGGGGAAACAATGAGTAATTCTAAGCAGCCTCAACACTCCTATTTTACACGAAGAAAAAATGAAACTATTAGCACACACAGACTTAAATTTTTTGAAAAACCCCCAAACTACATGGGGAATAAATTTTTGAAGTACGTCCCTATAAATATCAAATTAATCCCCAGTGAGACTAAATTTGTCAGAAGTCTAAAAGACTATTTGATAAACAAAGCCTTTTATTCTCTTGAAGAACTTTCTACCTCCCTTTAATAAAAACAAATAAAAAAATTGTAAACAAATTATTTATTCATTAATTAATTTATTTTTTAGTCACTATTGTTTCAGTGTTACAGTGCTTTCATATGTCAGGATGAGCATAAAAGCAAAGTTCATGATACTTTGAGAAAAGTATTCTCCTTGACCCATAAACATGTGTGCAAAGTTTGGTTTTTATATCTTAAATAGTTCTTTATTTATAACGTTTTTATTATAAAATAAAAAATGGCGGCTAGCGGCTAAACGAAGGTTTTTTCGACATATGTTTATAGGAAATTTTTGTTTATTTTGATGAGTACTATCACCCCTAGAAGTTTGTCCCCGACTTTAATGAACACCCTGTATATATACGAGGGTCATTCAATAATTAAAGAGACAAACAGGTCTGGGGAGAAATCTGTTAGTAGGGTATTTTTGGTGCTTTTACAGCTTTAAGTTGGTAGCACTGGGATAGGTCCTGATCAGCTGATTAATCAACATTGTTGTGTTTATAACCTTAAAAATATAGGTAATGATGGCAAGTCTACTTGAAAACTCCACATTAGTTGAACAAAGTTCTGTTATTCGTTTTTTACTCGCTGAATCTGAAAAACCTCCGAATATATACTCTAGAATGACTTAAGTGTATGGTGAACATTGTTTGAATCATGCAAATTTTTACAAGTAGAACAGTTCGAAAATGGCTGAGACTCAGTGACTGATGAACACCGACCTGGCCGACCAGTTGAAGTTTCAACTCCTTCACTTGAAAATAGAATTAATGACATAATTCGTGCTGACCGCCGAGTCACTGTGGAAATGATGGTTAAAAAAGTCCATGTGAGTGTGGGTACAGTTCACAACATTATAAAAATAACGAAGTACCGGCAAAACATGTGCAAGATGGGTCCTAAAGGAGTTGACACGGCTACACAAGAAAACAAGGTTGAGAGTGTGCACAGAGCTGCTGGAACGTTATGAAAGTGAAGATGAGCACTTCCTCAACAAAATTTTAGCTTGTGATGCGACTTGGGTTCACTATTATTAGCCAGAATCAAAAAGGCAAAGCACAGAGTGGAAGCACACCAGCTCACCTGTGAGGAAAAAATTCAAAATACAAGCATCAGCAGGAAAAGTCATGTTGAGGTGTTTTGGGACGCTGAAGGTCCAGTTTTTTGTGATTATCTTGAAAAGCAGCGCACAATCAACAGCCAGTATTACTCGGACATGCTTTTCAACAAAGTGAAGCCAGCCATGAGAGAGAAACGTCGTGGATCTCAGAAACGATGGTCGATTCTCCAACAAGACAAGGCACGCCCTCACACTGCTCAACTAACTCTAGAAACCATTGAAAAAATGGGGTGGGATGTACTGCCTCACCCCCGTTACAGTCCCGATTTAGCCCCCAGTGATTTCCACTTGTTTGGCCCACTAAAGGAGGTACTAGGTGGAAAGAGGTTCCAGGACAACGCGGATGTCAAGAAGTTTGTGGGAAATTGGCTCAAACGCCAAGATAAAGAATTCTTTGCAGCTGGCATAAAAAAGCTCGTGGTCCGTTGGAACACATGCATAAATGTTCAAGGGGATTATCTTGAAAAGAAGTAAAAGTGTTTTTTCGTTGAAATAAAATTTTTCCCTTCCACACCTGTTTGTCTCTTTAATTATTGAATGACCCTCGTATATTATTCTTCATAAGTGCCAAATGTCTTTTATAACTACTTTAAAAATTTTATAGTTGTGTACTGAATGAATGAGTGTTGGTTTTGCAAATTTTCGTTTTAATTATAAAAAACGTTTTCAAGCAAATAGAAATAGTGACTGTGTACAACATGAAAACACAATAAAACATAAATAAATTCAAGGAAAATTTTACAATAAAAATTTTGAAATCATATGGTTTCAGGCAGTTGAGTTGAATCATTTATTTATTTATATTTAAATATTATATTTTATTTAATTATTTATTTAAATTAAATTTAAATTTATTTTAAAATTTAAATTTTTTTTAATTTAAAATTTTTTAATTTTTTTAATTAAATTATTTTATTTATTTATTATATTTAATTTTAATATTTAATATTTATATTTTTTTATTATTTTTTTCCTTTTTTTATTTTTTTTATTATTATTTTTTTTTTATTATATTAGTAATAAACTATCTGAGATTTAATCCTGTAGGAAATTTTGATTTTAAAACCAACTGGTGTGCCAATTCTGAATTTCTTAAAATAAGTTGGTTTCTTTTAAGGTTTTGATGTGGTGGAATTTTGTGGAGTGCTTTAAGTTCATAACAGCCCTCAAAATTTTGGTTGTGGTGAGCTGCATGATTGAAAATTGGCTTTCGTAAATCTTTATGAACCACATTAAAACGGTGGCCTATCATTCTAACTCGTAAGGAGTTAGATGTTTGGCCCACATATTCTTTTTGACAATATTTGCACGATAGTTGGTAAACCACATTATGGGTTTCACAAGTTGATCCACCAACTATCGGGTAATCTTTATTTGTCACTCTACTTTTAAATTCAATAGATTCACACATAATTTTGCAAAAACCACATCGAGGTTTGTGGCATGGTTTACAACTATTTTTGACATTACAAAGTTCATTAGGCCTAGAATTTTGAATTTTGGGTCTCACCAGCATATTTTTTAAATTTTGTGGCCTTTTATAAATAACACGAGGTGGTCTGGAAAATAAATTTTCTGTTGTGGGAGAGGATTTTAAAATATTGAATGCTACTTTCATGATGCTGTTAACTTTATGTAGTCCTGGGTAGTAGTTTGTGATGAATTTAGGTTCACTTGAAAGTTTTTTGTCTTGATTCACATTTTTTGGTTTCTTCAATTGGTTTGATAGTAACTTTTGTGGGTAGCCTCGTTCAATGAAAGCAGTATTCAACTTTGATATATATTTTTCAAAATCAGAGTTATCACTATTTATATATGTGTGTCTGTAACACGATAACTCTCGTAAAAATGGTCCGATCGAGACAAAATTTGGTAGAGGTGTGAATTCTTACATTTGCTCGGACGAGTTCACTAACCAGACATATCGGTCAATAGAAACGGGTAGTTAGGGGGGCTTTTGTACTCAAAAATAGTTTTTTTGCAATTTTCATATGTAATTAAATTTTTTTTTAATTTTATCTTTCATTATTAGAATTAGCTTACAAAAACTACACAATTTAGTTTCTTAAAGTTTATCTCTATCTCCAACGGTTACTGAGATATTTAAAAAATCTAAACACAGTACGTTGTATTTTGGGGCTCCAATGTTAATCTGATGGAGGATAAGGAAAAATTAATATTTTCCATATCAATCAATATTTTTGGATTAAACTTGGTATTTACCTTCATTTGGTTGAGATCTATACATTCATGCTTAAAAATCATAGTTTATGTGTTTATCATGGCAGCGAACCCGCATACTCTTTCCCATGTTAATCTTATGGAGAATAGGCAAATAATTCCCATATTTATCGACAGATATTGATAAAACTTGTCATATAGTATCATTATTATCCAAATTAAACTTTGAATGACCGACGATTTTTTAGCATTGTTAGATTACAAAATGTTTAGGTCCATGAGATATATTTGAATTAAAGGAGATATTCAACTAAATAAGTTCAAGTTATGACTGTATACATTTTTTACATTGAGAATCTTAGTTTTGAAATTGTTAATATTCTGCTGGTAAAAGTGTAGTTTTGATATTTTTGTAGGCATTTTTACGTTTTTCAATTGCAGTAATTGTTATGTCACAGGTCACACCAGGCAGGTACAGGACTGGACATGTTGAGAGTGCAACGTATATCTCAGGCTCAGGCATGGCAGAGGGCTGGCCGTGCAGGTCGAGAGGCTGCTGGCGACTGCTACAGAGTCTACACTCATCAGGTAGGCCACCACAGCTACACATGTTGGCAGTGGCGGCCCTCAGTAGAGGGCATTCCGGGTGTTCTCCCTGCAGCAAAGTTTTGAAAATATTGTGTATTTTAGTGACTTTTTAAAGCAATCTAGGTATAAAATTTGTGATGCAATGTGTTTCGTTCTTTAACTAAAATATCTAGTTTTCCTCATAAACCTTGAATAATAAATACTATACTCTTGGTTTTATGGATCAACTTAGTTTGGACTCTCAATTGTATGGATAAATTATATTTAAAAAAACCTTTATTTGTTGCGATATATTCTCCTACAATTCGCGAGCTTTTTTTATGTAGATGTGAGCTTTGTTTTCTGGTACAAAGTTAACTTACTGCTAACTGTACCAAAACTACACTACTACGATCAACACAAACATAACCTCTGTTTTACACAAAAACAAACAGACAACCGGCAAGCGGCAACTAACTGTCTACTCACCACAAATGTTACTCTGTGCATGCGCGGACGCCGTTCGAAGACTTCCATAAGAGATACGCTTAGAAGCGTCATAGCACCAGCCACCCCCACCACTACCTCTCTTCTTATAAATGCATTGTAATGGATTCGGACGTTCTGGCGAGCACCCCACGGCTACAAATATCAACTTTTCACACTATTTTTGTATGTTTTCCCACTATAATTTTGTTGTATACAACTGTTAAAACATTTTGGTTTATTGGATCTATAGTTATAACTAAATAAGTATTCAATTTTTTTTTCCTTTTTAAAATCTTTGGGGGGGCGACGTCCGAGAGTCCTTATAAGCGAGCCGCCACTGCATGTTGGTTTGCTATCTCTATATATAAAATTGAATGTATGTCTGTCTGTATGTATGTCCTTTATGCGTTGCCAAACTACTCATCCGATCGCCATGAAATTTTAGGAAGTTGCTCTACATGTGTCGGGGAAGGTTTTAGTGAAAAAATATTTTCGAAAACCCCATAAGTTTCCATTTTATGACGTTTAAAATTTCTAATGTTAACCTTATGGAGAGTAAGTTTGTTTACAAATTGTCTACAATGAAAACATTTGATTTCTTAACTACAGCTGAGTGGTTTACTTTCCATTAGCAACATGCTTTACTATCTAATGCCATATGAATCATTCATTAATGTAAAACTATGAAGTAAATGTGTACTGTAAAAAATGAACAGCTTTATTCACCACGTTAATAGTTTACAGTTTTTCGGGGATTATGTATTTATATTTTCATTTTCTGTCTGATTAAAATCACGTGTTTATATTATAAATAAAATGTTTATATTATTACGTTTATTATAATAATCAGCTGTTGTATGTCAGCTGTTCCTATAAAAGCCGTATTACAGTGAGGTTTGGTTTGGGTTTGGATTCGATTTGAAAATTGTGAATTAATCCACTCAGATTTATTTGTTTTACAGGAATGTTATTAATATGTCTTATCGTTTCAGTATTGTTATTCTCTATGCCGCGACCCAGAATATATAACCTTTCACAATGAAGCTGTATTGCTATTCGACTTCAGAACATGGCCAAACTTAAAGTTAACATGTGTTTACTGTGAGGCGTTACGAAGTTCGCCGGGTCAGCTAGTATTACATAAATTCCTCAGACTATATGTGGTGTCGAATGTATTTATACTTAATTTAATATTCTTAGTTTGGTTGAGGACAAGGAGGGCTATCATTATTACTGTTACAAAAATATATGCGGTATATATATATATATATATATATATATATATATATATATATAAATTTTAATGACTATTGTTTTTGGACTCTGGGCACCTAAAGACGAAAAAATAACATGGTCCCGGGCTTAAGTCTTACCATGAGACCTACGGTAATAGCTTCTTCCCTATGGGAAATTCGCTAAAACATGTGAGAGCAACTTATTCCTCCTCAATTTGGGGTCTTTTCTTTTGATTTGCATTGAAAAAGTAACGTCTACCTAAATATTCCTGCGTCCAAGGGCTATTAGCCAGATTTTTCCTGGGCTTTAAAATCAACTTGAACATATGCATTGTATGAAACAGCTGTTTGCTAAATTATGAAATTTTTCAGGAGTTTGAAATGATGATGAAGAACACAACACCAGAAATTCAAAGATGTAACTTATCATCAGTTGTGTTACAGTTGTTGGCTATTAATATAAATCCTCTCACTTTTGACTTCTTGGATAAGCCCCCTACAGAGGTAATTGTTCAAATAAAAAAATCATTTATTGCCTTTCAGTTTTAATCATCAATAATTAGTGTTGTAAGCATTGTCATATTCATAGTTAAAATGTGACATTCAATTTGCATCTACTTATGGAAATATAATTGATTAATAATGATTTATTTATATATGCTAGGGGCTACATTGGACGAATAAGTAAATAGACTATCAGAACTATATATTTACTCTTTTTGGGGCATGGGGGAAAATATTTTAGAATATTTAATGAATATAATATTTAATTATAATGAACAGCTGTATCCAAGAATGCCACTGCTGAAATGTCACCATTATATGTCAGTCCTGCCTGAATGTACATTTTTGTATGTGGCTGGCTCAATGTGTAATGTTAGCGATAAAGTGTTGTGTGGATTTTAAGCTACAAAATTTGTGACTTGTACGAACTAACTACTTGACGAGGCTTGAAAAGGGGAATATAAACTTTCCGAAACTAGTTGTTTACTGACTATTAAAAAGAATTATTGTTAGCAAAGGTATTGTAACGTATTATGAGTCTTTTATCAATTCTGAAGGCAAGAATGTTAAAAGAAAAGAGAATTCTGGTGATAATAGATCGGCACCATGGCACTATAAGGGTTAAATAGAACAAATGTTCAAATGTCCAGGAGAACTCACAATCTGCATGAAAATTAGCAAGGCAAAATAGTTAGATAAATTTTATAAAGTATCCCAATTTACTGATAATAAATTCAAAAAAGTCTCTAAACAACTTGGAAAAAGATTATATTAATGATGCTGTATTTATGTAAACAAATTACTATGTTGGTTTTGTGCCAGAAAATATTTTTTAAAATATTTAATATTTATAAGTAATTCATATATCCAATGAAATCAGAAAAATATATAATTTATTGTATTGAATTATTTATTTAGTCTTATTACATTACCATTAGACTAATGTAATTCTGGTAATCCATTCATTTTTTTATTTAAAAAGTATGTAATAAAATATGAATGAACATTGTAAATAATAAATCATGAATAATAAATCTTCATTTAAGGTTTTATTCTCACAATTTAATAATATCATATTAGAATACATGACCAGAGATGGTCATATATTCATATATGACCATATATTGGTCATATCCATATATTGGTCATATATATGGCCAGAGATTGTTGTTTTGTAGCATCTGAGTTATGTTATTTTCAGTTGATAATGGAGGCATTACTTCAGCTGGACCAATTAGGTGCTGTGGAGAATGAGAGATTGACAGCTCTAGGCCGCAAGATGGCACAGTTTCCTCTAGATCCGGTGTACAGTCGGATTCTCCTGGCTGCCAGCGACTTCAAATGCTTGTGAGTCTCTGTGACTATTAACCAGAGTAAGAGAACCAGCTCGGGGGCGGAGAATTATATTTGGAAAATTATGTGTATGTCGTTCGGATTAGTAAAAAAAAGTCTTTATCAACCCCAAATAATTATATTAATTCTTATTTTATAGAGTTTTTTTACTGATGAATTGAAGAAATATCTCAAAATAAAAAAAAATCTCTCATACCACAATTAATTTGTGAGCTATTTAAGTTCCACAGAGCGAATCAGATTAGCAAACCTGTTTGAACCAAGCAGTATCCCATTCAAGGAAATATAAAAAACGAAAACTGCAAACTGAACTAAGTATTCATTAGCCTGGAACATATTTACAAACCAAATGTAAACATGCAGCATATATGATGGTTGTACTAGATAGTCAATCTTAAGGCTTTACATATTACCAGATATTTATTGGTTGTCTGTGGTAGTCATAACTGAGTTGGTAAAATATTAGCCCATTATCCAATATTTGGTTTGATCCTGAGCAAAATATGGACTTAATTTCATAAAATACGAGGGGGTACCCAAAAATAACCGGAATATGTTTTTTAAGCTATATATTTACAAATACAGTACTTACAAAACAACCTTATCCCCTTCAAAATACTCTCCATTACAAGCTATACACTTGTCCCAGCGGTGCTTCCACTGTTCGAAACATATTTTGAACTCATCTACAGAAATGGCTGCAAGCTCCTGTCTTTTTTTTTTCTTGATTTCTTCATTGGTGTCAAATCGTCGTCCTTTCGTGCCCCTTTTCATACGAGGAAACAAGAAAAAGTCACACGGAGCCAGGTCAGGTGAGTAAGGCGCGCATGGGGCAGAGAAACCATGTGGTTTTTAACTAAAAACTAGGTCACAGTGATTGCCGAGTGCGCAGGTGCATTGTTATGGGGAAAGAACCAGTCACCTGTTTGCCACAAATCAGGTCTTTTTTGATGAATGCTGTTGTACAATCTTTATAAGACCTCCAAATAAAAGGTTTGATTCACAGTCTGACCTGGAGAAACAAACTTCATGTGCATAACTCCTTTCACATCAAAGAAACAAATCAACATCGTTTTCACATTTGATTTGACGTGGCGGTTTTTTTTTAGACAGGGTGAAAATAGTGTTTTCCACTGGGTCGATTGTTGTTTTGTCTCTGGGTCTTAACCATAGCACCATGATTCATCATCACCTTTGAAAGAAAATCTGGATCGATTCTGAGCTGTTTTTTCAGTTCACGACATGTTTCGACTCGACGTGATTTTTGATTGTCAAGGAACAAATTGCCCGAGGAACAAATTTGGCATCAATGCGTCTCATTCCTAAATCTTCAGTTAAAATTCGCTCAACCGAACTCCAAAGTTATTGTACTAATTTCTGATAATTGATCAACTGTTTGTCGACGGTCTGTGAGCACAAGCTCTCACATTTTTTCAATATTTTCATCAATTCGGGCAGTTGATGGATGTCCGGAACGAGGTTTGTCATCAATCGAGGACGACATTTTTAAATCGAGAAAACCAGTCATACACTTGAGTTTTCCCCAAAGCATCATCTTTGTAAGCAGTTTTAACATTAAAACAGTTTCAGCAGCGGTTTTACCGAGTAAAAAACAAAATTTCACAGCGGCACGTTGTTCACTTAAACTTGCCATCATGAAAAATGAAGCAATAGTGAAACAGCTACAATAATAAAATGAATGATGATAAAATGAATGATAGTAAAATGATTCTACAAACAAACAGAGTGTGCTAGCTCAATGACCCGCACGGGACTGAACTGGCAAAGTGTTGCGCTAGGCACGCCCTAGTGGGGCACACCCGCACTACCAAAGCTCAGCCCTCGGCAGACAAATTCCTGTTACTTTTGGGTACCCCCTCTTAGTACCATACTGGATCCAGTTTCCTTTATTAATCGGGCTATTAATTAATATAATAATCCTGGAAAATAAATCTGCTGGTCTTTGTTAGTAACACAAGCTAATTGTCACAAAAAGCATTTCATTCATCATTCATATTCAGGGTTGGCCCAACAGTTTTGACATGGATATGTCCTAGCTCTGGGGAGTGTTGGCGATTTTTAACCCTAGAACGGACGGGCTGGGTCTGTGAGACCCAGACGCGTTTGTTATTGTTATAATTCAAGGTCATTGGTCTAGAAAAACGCCGAGGTTCTGTGTCTTCCTAAAATACTCCAGAGAAAGCAATAGTGTAGTGGGTTTTTCCACTGCAACCCTCAGTTCGCAGTTATCAACTGGTTTTGGTGTAGGTGGGTCTGTCAGACCCAGCCCGTCCGTTTACTTAACTTTATTCGACCGAGACAAGTTTATGTTTTTCGAATATTTTTAATTAATATTTTTAAAAAAATTACTAATTTTAACAGTTTTATGTACTTGCATAGTATAGTGATTTTTAAACAAATATGGATAGCCGAAAACGGCCAAGTAACAATGAAATCGACCGAATTGTGTTTGAGGTTCTATTGGAAAGTGAAGTTGGTGATTTCGACCATGATCCTGACTTTCTTTTGGAATGTGATAATAATATGATTAGCAAGATTGAAGAAGGGATCACCGATGAACCTGAAAATAATTTAGGCACACATGCTTTGATTGAACAAAGTGTAAACTGTGACTACGAGATGTTGTGTAACGACTGTTGTAACAAATAATTTTTTAAAGAAATTCAAGCCCTTCAAAAACGTATTATTTTAATTGATAACAACTTAAAAGTATTTTTTACACAAACAGTATTTCATTTTCTACAATATTCTTGTATTTAACATCTAAATTATAGAATTTTTATATTTTTACTTTTTTTTATTTTTATATTTTTAGTTTTAGGAAAACATTGTATTTTCTTGAAACTCATACAAGAATTTTACGTTATTTTCTAAATCTGTCTGTATATTTTTATATTTAATCAACACTGTATTTTACAATGTATTATATATGAAGCTTTGATTTAAAAAAATTGTTTGTATAAATCAATTAAATTAGTATTTTTTTGAAATTTTTTAGTTTTGGGTCCGTCAGACCCAGCTAGCTTTAACCACGTAACTTTTTTCGCCCGTCCACTCTAGGGTTAAGATGGGAAATATGTAACAGGTTTCCATAGAAACCATTAGAGCTATTGTATTGAAATTTTTAATATAAAAGAATAAGAACAGCTGTTTAGATGAAGTGAAAACATTCCCTATAGACATATTGATAACTATGGATGAAAAGTTGGTTAGCGATAAATATTGTTATTTAACTTGGTGTCCAGAATTACAACGCTATACAGAGTAAAACCGAACACTTTATTTGATTTTTTTTTAATATGGCAAATTAAATGACGTAACAACATAGGAATATAACAAATGAAACACGATAAATTTAATGGTAATATTTCTATTTGCGTATATTAACCTAAAAATTAACTACGGCCCCAAAACTATAAAATTGTGTCCGAGATTAGACCTTGTTAGTGTAAACTTTCGTTCATGTAAACCACCTCCGCAGGTGCCAACACCAGCCCTATGTCGTGGGTGTTGAGGTTCCTTTTCACTCAACGTTTTTGGAGCAGCATCCAATCTGTGCACCATCTTCACGATAATACCGGGGGCTTCCCGGACACATCTCTGCTTCCAAGGCATTTACGTTGTCAGCACTCAAATTAACGCACTTCCCATGGAAGCTATTCTTACAGTCAACACACAAGACTCTAACCTTGGCATTCTGAGTCAATATTAAACAGACGTTACAGTTGTCAGACATTTTGGCAAAGGTTGCTATGGGAATAGATGGTTTTTGACTAATAGAATTTAGATAAAAATAAAAATAAAACTGATATTTAAAAAAAGCAAAAGTTTAAGTTATTAATAATACCTTTATGTAAAAATAAAGTGCATAAAAAAGATTGAACAGTCCGTGACAGGACTACTGTATTATTTGACTACTATCAATTGCTATAATACAAGCGGCAGCATTCGTGTGGTTGAGATCTTATGCTTCAAATGCTTAAAAATCATATTATTTGTGTTTATCATGGCAGCTAACCTGCATAATCTTTTCCATGTTAATCTTATGGAGAATAGGCAAACTCCTTTATTGGCAGAGTAGTGCAGACATTACTCTTATTAACTGTGATAAAAACTTAAATAGCCTAATAGAGAAGAAATATAATGCCTTGGTCACAGCTTTAAATTGACTTAGATGTAATTCATTGATTGTAAATAACCAAAGACAGAGAGTATAATATTTCTTTAGACTATTCTTTTTATAAGGATGTTAAACATGTTAAGCTGTTGAGTATGGATAGTAGGTTAAGCTGGGATTGTCACTATGTAAATTTGTGCAGAAAATGATCTAGAGTAATATATTTACTTAAGAAATTAAGAACGTCTGTAACTCCTAACATGACGATCACTGCATATTATGCTTTTTTCACTCACACATAAGTTATATTGATAATCTTGTGGGGGAATCCTTGTGGAGCACGTACCGTTTTTAAATGGCAGAAAAAAGCTTTGAAAACTATAAAAAACCTTGTGTGCAAATATTTTTGGAATAAATAATGTCTCTCCCTAAACTATATATTTATTACTGCCTAGTGGACGTTAAAAAATCTTTGTGCAATTTTTCAGTTAGAAAAGATACTCACAGTTATCCTTCTTGAAATAATTATAAACTTGAAACCATTCCAACAAGGCTTGAGAAAACCAGGTGAAACCATGTGTCAATGAAAATGAAACTATTTAATAAGTTGCTTATAACTGCATGGCATGTGCCCTTAAAAAAATAGAAAAGTTATTTCAAATGGCTCTAAGAAACTGTTTTTTTATACCATCGAAGAATATTTTAACTGATACAGTGGAACTTGGTTATAACGTCATTGAAGGGACCACACAATTAATGACGCTATATCAGAGTGACGCTATACAAGAGGTTACATAATTTTAATTTAAAACCGAGGAAAAACAGGGAAACACATTTTTTACATGAAATTAAGACATTTAATGAAGGTAATTTGAAATACACCGTAAGTTTATGTTTATGACTGACTGAACTACTCTACTATATAAAAAATCGAATTTGAAAATATTGCAATGAAGTTCGGCTTGGTGAATTCAACTGTTGGTTCGATTTTAAATAAACGGTACCAGTGGACTGACACATACTTTCTCCCTTAAGTAAATTTAAAAAAGACAATCTGTAATAAAACTATCATGTTCTACAAAGTTATTCTAAATATCATTTAATAATTTATTGTTCAAATTGTATGGGGGGAAACCCCCCCCCCCCCCCCCCGGTAATACCAAGCTTTTTTGAGCTGGTTTTGTTCGGTGATTTGACCTTACACTTCATACCAAGTTTTATGGAAAACGGTTGGAAAGTAAGGAAGAAATTGATTTTTTTATTTTTCCCATAAGAATAACATTGGGCGCTTTCAGACAACATACTGCGTTTATCGTGGACAGTAAATTTAACTTTTCTCTGGAACCGTTAGCCGTAGACAAATAATTCAAAATACTAATTTGTTTAATTTTTTAAGCTGGTTTCAATGGTACCAGTCAAGTTATACTTTACTTTTATTGTTTTCGCTGAAAATTTAAAAAATTGATTTTTTTGACATTTAAAAGCCCATAACTTTTGAACCATCATTTTTACAGACATGCGGGTGGTGTCAAATTATTTAGTACTCTGTGCACTATAAACTATTAAATTTTAATCAAAATCGTTAGAGCCATTTTTGAGAAAATTGGATTTTTCACGTTTTTAAGGATTTTTAGGGGTGAACTACCCTTAAAAATCAAAAATTCAAAAAAATGAAAAATACACCTGGGGATACGGTGACTATATATATACATGCCAAATTTCATCTAAATCGGACAAATGGGGTAGGCTGTGGCACTGTACACATCCAGACACACACACACACACACACAGACACATGGACGGACAGATATCACGCCAAAAACCCACTTTTTTGGATTCAGGGGACCCCAAAACGGATATATCCACCCTCAACTCAAATTCGAAAATTTGACGAAAACAATACTTTCTCCATATACTATGTATAAGGGGAGAAAGTAAAAACAAGCCCGAACACACGTCTGCTTTCTTACGTTCCTCCTCACACGCTATTATAACTCACACCTTTTCTTCAGCAAAACCTTTCTCTTAACACTTGCCATTATTTTTCAATACTGTATTCGTAAATTAAAATAACGAAAAACAAACTGTAAAAGACATACACTGAACTAACGATATCTGCACGAACTGTATATATGTTGCCTTCATCTCGGCCCGATTTTCTTGACGTTATATACAAGGTTTGAGAATTTACTGACGATATATCCGAGGTTTTTTCCTATGTAAATACATATAGTTTGGCGGGACCTAAAAATAAATGATGTTATATCCGAGTTGACATTATGGCCGAGGCCGCAATAAACGAGTTGCACTGTATTAGTATTTTAAGTAATTTATTTTTAAATGTTGTTGACTAATTTAATTTATTTTACTCTGTGTAAGTCTTTATTGTTATTCATGGTCTACCTGTTTGGCTGTTAAGTTTTTTTGTTAATTATTATCTATTTATTAATTTATTTATTTTTATACACTAGATATAAATGCCACTGTATTACAATGTATATCAAAAACGAATTAAGGCTTATGACTTTGTCAATGGCACATATTATGTTTCAAGACAGTAAAATATTCTTGATTCTTGAAAGTAAAATTTTCAGAATCCCCAAAGTAAAAAAAAACTGTTTTTAGAAATTCATTTATATACTTAGGACCAAAATATTTTAATATTTTTAATGTTGTTCCAGGTCACATAAAATAATTAAATAGTTTTAAATTATCCAATACTATAATACGAGCAAGGTTTGTATATATATATATATATATATATATATATATATACATACATACATACATATATATATATATATATATATATATATATATATATTTGCACACGGATCTCGAAAACGGCACTAAGGAGTTTCTTGTTTTCTTGTAATATTAAGTTTAAAATCTAAAAATGTAACATTACGCTTATGGAGAATCAAATGTAAACAATACAAATCAAAACAGCTGTTTATAACCGTTTGACAGGTGTTGATTGAAGATGGTGGCAAACAATATGTGAATAGAGGTTTTGCATTAATATTTATTTTATGTATGTAATAAATGAAAAATTATCAAATTACTAAACAATTTGTAAAAACTAAAGGGTAAAATAACTGTGCGAAATAAAAGCAGAGAAAATTATTTCCAAAATCTTTTGTGTTTTGAAAGAAAACGTATTCATTCTATTGCTTGAAGCCACTGTAACAAACCAATTAATTAAATTTATCTTTTACTTTTCAATCCTCATTCCTTTTCTAGCAAAATCAGTTGATCACATGATAATAATAACAAACTGCATGGACATTTAAATTCAGTATAAGATTAGCTAAAACAATTGAGGTTAGCCAAAAACTCTTAAACGACGAAGACAACTTGGCCGACTCCGTAGCTCAGTTAGTAGCGCTCAGGTCTCACGTACGTAAGGTCGCGTGATCGATCCCCACCCGAGGGCTATACTTTTGTTCAGTATTTATGCCATATTAATTGAGAGGTATGAAAAAGGTTTTATTTAAACCACATAAATGTTTTCATTGAGTAAATTTGTTTTAATTTTTCTAATTAACTTGTAAAAACATGTCTTATTCTATCCGAGCAAAGCTCAGTCACCAGGTACTTCAATAGTAAATTAAGCAATTGGATTTTTTCAACTTACAGACTTAAATTTTGTTAAATTTAGTACATGTTTAGTTACTCATGATGTAAAAGTTGCAGTCACTAAAGGTTTCCGATGGAGATACAATATATGATTATTTGCTGGGTCCTCCTAAAGTTGCTACTAATATCCTGTGTAAGTGACTCAAACCTGTTCAGCATCATGGATGTGCAGATGCTGTGGAGCACTACGTCTTATCAATGCCTTATCACACCAATGAAGTGGTGCCATCCGAACTCTAGACTGTTTTCATTTTATTATTAACTTGGTAAGAACATTACTGACCTATTGCCAGTACTTGGTCAGTAATGTAAGTTTTTTACAAGTGTATCCATCATTATGCTTATCCATCATTGAAATAATAAATCATTATTTCATTTCATTTCAGGCTGTTAATTTTTTTAAACCAGAAAAAATTTTATCTGTTTCAGGGATGAAATTTTAAGCTTGGTTTCTGTGCTGTCATCAGAGTGTGTTTTTGTTACTTCTCCAGCAAAGAAAGAGGAAGCTAAAGCTGCTAGAGCTAAGTTCCTGTCTGCTGATGGAGATCATATTACACTGCTTAACGTTTTCCGATGCTATAGGAATATTAAAGAACAAAAGGTTTGAGATTTGCTATATTTTTTTCAAAATTATAACAGTACAGTGGAACGTGGATAATTCGAACTTCTGTAATTCGAAAACTTCTTTAATTCGAAGTTTTGACTTGGTCCCTAGAATGTTATATAAAAACAATGTTAAAATATCCTGGTTAATTCGAATATTTTTTTGGATAATTCGAATTTTTTGCAGCGTAAATCTATAAAGAGAACAAGTCATTGTGTGCGATTTTCCCGGAAACGACGTTCGGGCTTCCTGTCCGTAGACTATTTTTAGCTACATCCCCCGCCAACCCTCACAGCACGTACACCTGCTGTTGTTTAGTCACATGATACCCCTCCCCCTCACCAGTCCACTACTGATCATAAATCACAACATTGACATCTCTAATATGTCACTACACGGCGCTGGCGCAGTTCAGTAAAGTGCGTATCATTGATGGTGGTTTCCGATATTCGTCGTCTTTGTTTCGTGTTGGCATTTGTGACTTCGTCTGCGTTCATGTTAACACGTCGTGTGTATGAACTGGTTCGATTCGTCAAAGCGAACCTAAAAATCTTTGACGTCGCAAGAATAAATAGCGACAATCAAGGAGGTAGAGAAGGGATATAAGAAAAAATTTGAAATAGCTAAATTTTCGGGATCCCTCCAAACACAGTATTGACATTTAACCAAAATTAGAATTTTAATCAATAATATATCTTCATTAATAACCTAACTTTTTCTAATATACAATGTTAAAACGTGATGTTTTACTGTTTATTTCAACCACTTTCAAAAACTTTTCGAATTATCCAAGTTCTACTGTATTTACATTTCAATATATACAATATAGTCTGGTTTATGTGGATTAATGTGGCGGGGCCCCTATCCGGATAGCCAAAGATCTGTTTGATCTGGAAATATACCATTATAGACATGGTCACACAGACAACGATTGTGAATAGCGCCTCAAATATTAGTGTTGCAAACTGCATATAACCACTGTACAACAACATAGCCGGGTAATAGCACAAGCGTTTACGGTGTTAAAAATTTGTTTGTAGTTTTGTCAAATATTAAACAGTTATTATTATTAGTTTTATATGGGAAATAGAGTGCTCGTCTGATGTTAAAATGACCTCCCTTTTACAACCACTAATGACCAGATTCAGTTTGCACTTGGACCAAAAAATACGAAGGCTATTTTTTCAGGTTCTGATCGTCTATCTAAGCAAGTTAGAGATAGGGAGAGGATTGGGCAGCTCCCCCACCTCAATCTGCCAGTTTTAGCTTTAGGGAGTCAGTCTTAGCCAAGCTACGTTCATGTGCGCACTGTCGTAACGCCCGATGCTCCCGCCAAATGTCAGTTACGAAGTATAATCCATTTTCTGCAAGCAGAAGGATTTAGTGCTGCGGAAATCCATCACAGAATTTGCAAAATGTATGGTACCAACGGTGTGAGTAATGGTAGTGTTCGGGAATGGTATTGAAAATTTAAAGAAAGACGAACAGACGTCCATGATGAAGGACAAGGTCGCAAGTATGTCGCCACTCGTTGAGCTTGTTGATTAGGCGGTGAGATGCATACAAAAGTTTACAATTAGCAAACTGTCTGATGAATTTCCAGACATTTCAAGGTCTGCTTTGTACACAATTGTGACTCAAGATCTTGGCTAACACACAAGACATACGCAGAAGAATGATTTTGCTTGGCGTTGTTTTGATCCATGACAACAACGCCTGACCACACAGAGCCAACATGACAAAAGACCTCCTTAAAAATTTTAAATGGGAGTCTTTGAACATCAACAGTACAGACCGAACTTAGCAGTAAAAGATTATCAACAGTTCCAAGAACTTAAATCATGTTTAGGGGGCCAGCACTTCTACTAATAAAGAACTTCAGGACGCCGACAAGACTTATCTGCCCTCACTGGCAGCAACAGTGATTGAGGAAAGCATGGAAAAGCTTGTGTCACGGTATGACAAGTGCCTCAACCATTTTGATGATTATGTAGAAAAAAGCTAAGACTTTACTTTTGATAATAAAGTTATTATTTTCTGTGGATTACTCTTTTATTTACAACCAATCGGAACTTGAAAAAATAGCCCTCGTAATTCCGAAACAAACAATTACTGTACAACTTTCCTTAAACACCTATACTTTTACAGTTCAGTATTGAAATGTCAAATAGTGACCACTTGGCGCATGCGCCAAGTCTTTGTACATCTGACCTCAAAATCAAACAGCTACGCTTTGACAGTTTAGTAATGAAATGTCCAAAAATAGTGACTGCTCGTGCATGCGCTCCGCTAGAAAACACCCCCAATATACAGAGTGTGCATTCATGATGTTATGCATTCATTGTTAGTAACACTTGCCATGTCCAACTAGGTACTGCGGTTGAGTCCGAAATTTGTTAAAGCTTGAGATAAAATTCACATCTTAACTGTTATATTTATGTAATTTTTTTTCAAAACCCAATGGGGAATCCGGATAATTTGGATCCTGACTTTACTGTAATTGTATTGTTTGGTTTTAAAGAAATATTGAGGAGTCCAAAATGTGTATTTCACGACGACTAAATAAATACTTTAATGTCATTCAGTATTTATACCAGATATTATTTTGACAGAAATGGTGTTTTGACAACTTCTTGAATGCACGTAACCTGGAGTATGCGGCAGAGGTACGCACACAGCTGGTGGCGTTGTGTGAGCGTACTGGCCTCTCTCACTCCAGTTGTGGTCAAAACCTTGACCTTGTGCGCAAGTGTCTCATAGCCGGACTGTTCAACAACATCGCTGAACTGCAGAGAGATAAGCACTACATCACGGTTTGTAACTTGAACATTGCAAATCTAGCAGTTAACAAACATCTATATTGAAGTTACTCACTATGCCGTTACATAACCGACCATTGTTAAACTCTATTTATCTATCAATGGTTGTAACTTCATACCTTATCATGCAGTAAGTACGTTTGTTCAGAGAAGTCTTCATTGTGATGACTTGGTAACCTAGCTCTGACCTTGGAAGGGGTAGCACATTCGTGGGTGGGATGTGTGTATACTAGACAGTGTGATCATTTAGAGGTATTAACGACAAAGACAATGGCAAGCTTAGTACTCAATTGAAAACACAAATTCACAAACAAATTAGCAACTACGGGTCTTGACTTAAATTTGATTTAAAATTTAACCTGAAATCATTCCCTATACACCCCTTTATGGAATGATAGTACAAGATTTTATCCACTAGAGTTTCCATATTCATCATAACTCAATAGTGTACTATTTCCAGATTGGAACGAGGCAACAGGTACACATACACCCTTCCTCCTCATTGTTTGGATCTCTTCCTCCCCATGTGCTATTCACGGAACTTGTGCAGACGGGAAAATGTTACATGAGAAATGTGTCTGTGATCAGCCCAGAGTGGTTACAGGAAGTGATGCCAGCATATGCTCGACTACATCCATTGCGGCAATTGGATTAGCATCTTTGTCATGCGGTTCAACTGAATGCGAGTGATGGTAGAGAATACAACTCACAAAATTTCAGTATCTAGTGGTATTGCCTGGTGACCGTGTTGGAGAGTTAACTCCATAAATAGGAGTCAACTTTGAGTAAATCCGAATTATAGTTACAATGTTTTAGGTCTGTTATTACAATGTTTTAGGTCCATTATTTCTTTTTAAGTTGCTTTAGTTCTAGTGTTCAATGCTCTTGTTACTTTGGGAAGGAGTTAGTTATTAAATCTCAGTTTTACTTTGGCCTTATTGAATTATTGTAAGTCTACTGGCTGTCTGCTCCTACAATACCAACCTTTCTAACAACCTGAGCATCAGTCTTCTCAAATTATGATTTATTTAAGCAATTGTATATACAATAAAAGACCAAAAACAAATTCAAAACAATGAAAATATGACCACGCTTACAAGTATACTGGTCAGCCAACTGAATTATTATTATTATTAAATTACCTTATTATGTTACTTGAGTCCATTATATTCTCCTTAATAACGCTGAGTCACACACTGTGACCTTAGCAGCTCTAAATCTACACAGTGCCTGGAAAACAAAGTAACAGGTACTGTTTGGAATTAATTTGTAAAAAAAATAATAAATTACAGTTTTTTCCAGAGAAAATAACCAATTATTGACTTTAAAACAAAAGCCTCTTTAACTTATGGATTTCTTTGTCATAAATGGTAGCTGATTATAAAAACTAGTCTACTTCTAATTCTGGGGGAAAAAAATTTATCACAGACTTCAAACCATTCTTAAAATATGATTTCAAAGTATTTAAAGCTTTTTTATAAGATACTTATAAGGATATATATATATATATATATATATATATATATATATATATATATATATAAGATACTTATCCAACAAACAATGCTGTATTGTAATCTAGTACCTGGTGACCGAGCTTTGCTCGTATAGAATAAGACATGTATTATAAAAATTAAAAATTAAAACACATTTATTACTCAATGAAAACATTAATGTGGGTTAAATAAAACCGATTTAATACACTATAATTAATATAGCAGTGAACAAAAAGTAGTTCCCCTGATGGGAATGAAACTCGCGACCTTCGGTTTACGAGGCCGACAAGCTACCGCTGGACCACGGCGTCTGCCAATTGTGCGACGCCGTTTAAGGTCTTTTAGCCAACCTCAATCGTTTTAGCCGTTTATTTACTGTTTAATTATCCATACAGTTATTATTAGCTTGTGATCAACTGATTTTGTTAGAAGCGGAATGAGGATTGAAAAGCAAAAGAGAAATTTAATTTACACCAGTTAATTGGTTTGTTACATTGGCTTCAAGCTATAGAATGAATACGTTTTCTTTCAAAACACTAAAGATTTTGGAAATACTTTTCTCTGCTTTTATTTCGCACGGTTATTTTACCCTTTAGTTTTTATAAATTGTTTAGTAATTTCATAATTTTTCATTTATTACATACATAAAATAAATATTAATGCAAATCCTCTATTCACATATTGTTCTCCACCATCTTCAATCAACAACGGTTACAAACAGATGTTTTGATTTGTATTGTTTACATTTTGTTTCTCCATAAGCGTAATGTTAAATTTTTAGATTTTAAACTTAATATTACAAGAAAACAAGAATTTTCCTGGACATTAGACCTATCCAGAACTTATTTTGTACTCAGAAATTAGTTATTTCCAAAATTTAAATAAAATCCTTAGTGCCGTTTTCGAGATCTGTGTGCAAATATATATATATATATTTATACAAACCTTGCTCATATTATAGTATTGGATTTAACTACATCACAATGCTCTTCACAGAATTACCAAACAAAATTCCATAAGACATAAAACTTTCTGCTTGAAGATTTTTTTGCATAAGAAACGCAAAATATTGGTATGTTTGCTCCAGGTCAAGTTTTCATGGAACGTGACCGATATTTGTAGTCGTTTTCTCTACCAATATACTGCCAATTCCAACCAATTACACCTGAATTTGAAATGTGTTTACTCAAATTCCTCAGTCAAAATTTACATAACTTCATCAACATTGATTTTCAACTTATCAGCAGCCAATTTTTAATTGTCTGTAAGTCTTGGTAACTAGATCAATAACTAAGTTTTTATAGCTACAAAAACAATAAACTTTATAAAAAATAAATTACTAAAAAAGTTAAGCATTAAGTCACTATTGGCCGAAAATAAGTTTTTAAATTTAAAAGCACACATTTTCATGATTTTTTATACAAATATAATTTTGAATTTTACAGTAAATCTCATAATATACTCAAATGAGATAAATCTACTTTAATTTTATCTTGTAGGCCTTAATAATATAACAATTTTGTATAAAAAACCCTCAACTCCTTCTGGTTATGTTAAGTTCTATAATTATTTAAACATTTAGTTTTGAGTATGATAAAATGTTTTTATAGTCTATCTTCTACTACTCTCAATATCATATTTTTATCACATGTAATATAATGTAAATAATTAACTATTATTAACCCTTTACAGTCGGTTTGATAGTAGCACTGGCCTTGCCAATTCTGCAGACAGCTCTGAATTATTTCCCATGATGTTGTCCTCGCCGCTCGGGTGGCTACCAGTACTGGCCGCGCCATATTCCTTGTCAGCTCAGCAGCCATGTTCAACAACCTTTCCCACCAGCTCGGAATTATTTTTGTGTCAAACCTGGTTTGTTTACAACATGTTTGTAAGGATAATAAAAAGCCATTATTAACGAATAATGTCAATACAACATTATCTATTTGTGAAATAGATAAATTAAATAATACTTCTCCAATAATTGCCTCAAGTCATAAAAATGCCTCAGAATTTAAATCATCATTTATTGTTATGTTTACGTGTATTATCTACTGTGGTTACTACTAAAACAAATAATGCATTATTATTGAAATGTACAGTTATCTACAAAAATACCAGCTGTTATTAGCATTACGTATCTCCACTTCTTAGTTAACGCAACAGTAGAACAGCAGAAAAACATAGTAAACCTTAATTTCTAACACAGGTATGGTTCTAGAAGCGGGAATTCATCTGATTCGCTAGTTCATTAATTTCCCGTAAGATTTCGCCACATTCCAAAAAAGAAACAGATGGTTATATTTAGTGGCCAGTACTGTTGGCCTTCCGTCCGCAACTCGGATTTAATCTCGTCCCATACCACATAGCCATAGCCATCCGAGCGGCGAGGACAGCTCATATAAAAATTAATTTGACTTGGCGAGAAAATGGTGACGGCCAGTACAGCAGGACATCTGAATGTACAGGACGAGTACATATACAAAAAAACATTAAACTGTTTCTTAACTTTGTTTCGGAGAATAGTCGATCCGAGCGCAAAGGGTTAACAGTATGTGATATAAGGTAAATACTATTTTGTACAGAATATAAGTACTTATGACTAAATACTAAATTGTTGGGTAATTTTATACTTACTTTCAATAAAAAAATGAAATTATAACCTATCTATACTTATTTAGAACCTTTTAGTTTTGTTTGTCTAATGTAGATCTCCGCTGGTGACTAAAAAGGTCAATTATTTAAAAAAATAAATGTAAATTAAGTTTTGAAAGTTAAATTGTTATTTAAAAAGAAATCTGCCCAGGAGTCAGAATAGGGTAGTCTAACCTGACTTTTTGGCATTGAAACGTTACAACATGATGCTGTATAATAATTTAACTTCTTAACCCTCCAGCTGCCAATCGCCGGATTCTGGCAATTTTTTACACCCCCTAGACTGCCAATCGCCGGAATCCGGCACGACTCAATCTTCTCCGAGCTGCTAACATTACATGGAAAATGTACTTTTTAAATACCACTGTTAAGAGGAGGTTATAATCTATGTCCCTAGTATTATTTGCAATTTTTACTCTTTGCACTACATCATATGATTGCATTTAGTTACGAGTGTTACGACATTGCGCCAACAGTTGTCCGAGCCATATGCTTCTGCGTTGTGTTAGAATTGTGCTATTGTGTTAGTGTTTCATTGTGAATTTTGCATCAATTATCTATAATAACGTATGAATTATTCATAACACCTTTCTCCTTGTATTTAGTGTTATAAATAGATATAGGCCTAATGTCATACTTTACAATGTATTTATCATTTATTTGGCGATTACTCTCATAGACCCTGGTCTAGGCAGTAAGGGTTTTGTGTACATATAAATGTTTTTGAACATGGGTACTTTTATTTTTTTATATAACTATATAAGTATATAGTTAAGGACAAATCAATGTACTGGCATTTGCTGATGATGTTGCCTTATTCGCCAAAAAGAAAAATGACCTAAAAGTGCTAGCTGAAGCCCTCATAACAGAAGCAGGAAAGGTAGGGTTATAAGTGAATGAAGATAAAACAAAGTTTATGAAGATTGGAAGGCAGGCAGAGCCGGAGAACTCAACGCTGGATGTTTTGAGCTATAAATTTTCTATTAGAAGAATTTAAGTATTTAGGTGTGATAATAAACAGCCAGAATAAGATGGATATACAAGGAAATACAAGCTAGATTGAATGGAGCTGATATATGCTATTGGAGCTTATCGAAACTTTTGAAAAGCAGACTCCTGTCAAGAAACACTAAGGTTCGAATATATCTCGCAATAATTCAGCCAGTTCTCCTTTATGGTTCGGAAGTTTGGACCCTCACAAAGAACATAGAGAGAAAATTAATAACTTTTGAGAATAAAATCCTGAGAAGAATATACGGGCCAACATTGGAAGATGGGGTGTGGAGGATTAGAAAGAACAAAGAGTTAAGGGAACTTTACGGAAGACCTGATATTGCAGCTTTAATCCGAAGTAGGAGAATTAGATGGCTTGGGCATGTTCGAAGAAGAGTGGAAGATAGTAGTGTAAGAAGGGTGTGGAGAGGAAATCCTGAAGGAAGACGCCCACTGGGGAGACCTAGAATCAGATGTGATGACCAGGTGGTGGAAGACATCAGAAAACTGGGTGCAGAGGTGGATGAGGCAGAGAATAGAGAAAGATGGAGGCATCTTGTTGGCGAGGCCAAAAATCTCCTTGGATTTGTGTGGCCACAGGAGTAAGAGTAAATATATAAGTATATATATTATTGTTCCTTATGGAATTTCAAACCAAATGGCCATTTTAGATTTTTTTGTAAAAAATGTTTTTGAGCATTTTGAGGGAGGGAGCAAACATTGCGAAAATTATTTTTTTATAATTTTTGTTACATGAATAAATTTTTTTTGTTACGTGTAATTTGGTAATTTTTATTATTTTCTTGTAGCCTATTTTATACTGAACACAAAAATATATAATACTAGCAGTAAGCCCGTCCTTTGTACAGGTTGTAGGATTCACTTTAAAGAAAATATTATCGTAACAAAATGTAAACCGTAAATCTTAAACAAATCAGTATAAAGAAAATGAATCAATACCCAGCTTTATTATTTAGCATTACTTGACAATTAAACCATTATTATAATTAGTTATATGTTAAAATAACTTTTTAATATAGTATGATTTCGAAATGGGTTTAAAATCAATGTCCAATATAAACTAATTAATATTGATTTGACAGCTGTTTGTTTTTCTTTCTATTAAATCTTTAAACTACAAAGACAGCTGATTATTACCAGTAGTTGGTTCATTGTTAATTGAAAGCAAGAGACCAGCTGTATCTGTGTTGTGAAAATGAAGTTTACTTTTTTAGTGTGCAATTTTTTTCTTAAAACGTTGATATGTTTGACTGATAATGTGCTGTTTAAGGGTAAAAGAACATTTTATTAAGATTTTTTTCATTCCAAGTAAAATTTGACATTTTTCTCATGTTAATTATGTTTTAATTGTAATAATGTCTTTCTAACCTGTTCAATCTTTGTTTGTTTGTTTACTTTGTTTATATTTTGGCATCATTCCCAAATGTCTCGCACCCAGGTGTCTCGAAGTAATATGGACATTCACAACGAACACATCTCTAATGACCATAGCTATAGCAGAAATTTAACTCATTCATCTTGCTTAGACAATAACGTGCTTAGCCAAACTGTTGTATATAGCACTCAAAAGAGAGGGTTGAATACTAATGTCACCCAAAAATCAAAAAAATCCTGTCAAAACGTAAATGAGTTTACGTTGAAAACCCAAAATAGTTTCGATCCACTTAATGCATCGACTGTGTCTGCAGATGAAACCACCCCATCCCGGGATCCTAAACCTCCTCCGATTTTCATACCTGATGTTCAGAATGTAAAGAATATGATACTATCTGTTGAATCGGTTATTCTGAAGAAAGAATATACTTACAGGTGTATGAGTCAAAATCAAATAAAACTCAATCCTACTTCTGTTGATGCCTACCGTAAACTGGTTCGCAGGTTGACTGAAATGAACGTTAAATTCCATACATTTCAGCTAAAACAAGAAAAAGCTTATCGTGTTGTACTAAAAAATATGCACTTTTCAACCGAAACTTCAGAGATTAAAACCGCGATTGAGGATCACAGGTTCTCAGTCCGAAATATAACAAACGCAAAGCAAAGTCAAACAAAAAATCCTTTGCATATGTTCTTCATTGACCTGGAACCTAACTCCCAAAACAAAGACATTTTTAATATAAATTACTTGTTAAATGCAAAAATTACATTTGAACCACCGCACAAAAGGAAAGAGATAGTCCAGTGCAAAAAATGTCAATCCTACGGCCATACGAAATCTTATTGCTGGCACAATCCCAGTGTTAAGTGCGGTCAGCAACATGAATCCCATAATTGTACAAAACCAAAAGAAGCTCCGCCTACTTGTGCACTCTGTAATGGTAAGCACCCCTCCAATTACAAGGGCTGTACGATTTACAAAGAAATCAAACAAAAGTCTTTCCCTCCCTTAAGACAGAGGAATACTACGATGATACGTGGAACAGAAGAAACCCCAGCTCCAAAATCAAATTCGGACCCGTCAAGCTCCCCCGAAAATGACGCTCCGAACTCAAGCCGAGGCCGGGCTTCATCTTATGCCCAGAGATCGTCTCATCAAAAGGTAGATGTTTAAAAGAAGACGAAACCAGCAATATTACTCAGGTAATAAATAGTTTTTTCGACAAATTTGAAAAAATAATGCTACAACAGGCACAACAGATAGGGACATTAATGAACCTATTATCCACTGTAGTCAGCAAAATTAAATGAACTCTTCTTATAGAATAGGATTATGGAATGCTAACGGCTTGGCCAAATACTACCAAGACATTAACCTGTTTATACATCACAACAAGTTAGATATACTGTTAGTTTCAGAAACTCACTTTACTAATTTAAATTATTTTAAAATTCCCAACTTTGTTATGTATTCTACTAATCATCCTGATAATACTGCTCATGGCGGAACAGCAATTCTAATCAAAAACAATATCAAACATTATGAACATCCTAAATATCAATTAGACCATTTACAGGCCACAAAAATAACCTTAGAAGATTGGCATGGTCCCATAAAATTGGCTTCTGTATACTGCCCTTCGAGACATAACGTTTCTAGTGATGATTTTACAAACTTTTCAATTCTCTTGGTAACAGATTCTTATCTGGCAGTGACTATAACGCAAAAAATGAGATGTGGGGATCAAGAATTACAAATCCACGAGGTAGGCAACTTGAGCGAACCATCTTAAATAACAACTTGGGTTATATGTCCACGGGGGAACCTACATATTGGCCTTCCGACCTCAATAAGCGACCTGACTTGCTGGATTTTTTCGTAACCAAAAATATTTCTGATAACTATCTTAATATCGAGTCTTGTCTTGATCTATCGTCCGATCACTCACCAATAATTCTAAGTGTTGGCATGTCAGTTATTACAGCTGAAAATGATACTCATTTATGCAATAAATATACTGACTGGTGTCATTTTCGTGAAGTTCTGTCATCAAAAATTGATACTAATATTCCTTTAAAAACACCAGAAGATGTAGATAACTGTGTGGAATGTTTTACGCAAGCCGTACAGCAATCGGCTTGGCTTACTACTCCAAAACTGACCGCTAAACAGTATAAAAAAATCAACTACCCTATTTGCGTAAAAAAGAAAATAGCAGAAAAGAGGCGCCTAAGAAGAGTATGGCAAAACTCAAGGAGTCCAGTGGACAAAACCAACTTCAACAGAGCTTCACACCACTTATCGGCAATGTTACTTAAAATTAAAAATGATTGGTTTTATGAGTATACTTCAAACTTGACGCCAAATGAATCAACAAACTACTCTTTATGGAAAGCTACGAGAAATTTCAAGCAACCTAAAACTCCAATTCCTCCAATTTTGAAACCAGACGGCCAATGGGCGAAGAGTAGTCAAGAGAAGAGTGATGTGTTTTCAAATCATTTTAAAGACGTATTTAAACCTAATAACACAGGAGTTGACATCAGTGATGAAGTAAACGTACTTCTTGAAGCCCCAACACAAATGGACCTCCCAATCCAAAATCTATTGATGAACTAAGATCTGTCGTCCAGAAGGAGCTCCACGAAAGAAAATCTCCTGGCTATGATTTGATAACAGGTAAGATCCTCAAAGAGCTTCCTGGCAGAGCATTTTTTATGTTGATGTTGATATTCAATGCTGTTTTACGATTGGAATACTTTCCGAGTCAGTGGAAAATATCTCAGATTGTCGTGGTTCCTAAGCCTGGCAAACCTCCTCATGAAGTGTCATCTTACAGACCTATAAGTCTTCTTCCTGTTATCTCTAAAGTATTTGAAAAGCTATTACTAAAGCGTTTACTGCCTATAATTAATTAGTGATAAAAATTTAATTCCGAGCCACCAGTTTGGGTTCAGCAGAGAACACTCAACGGTTGAACAAGTTCACAGAGAAGTGAATGTAATTAAACAAGACTTGGAGAAGAAACAATTTTACTCGGCTGCTTTCTTGGATATAAGTCAGGCATTTGATAAAGTATGGCACGATGGTCTACTTTATAAAATAAAATCTTTGCTCCCTCACCCTTTCTACAACCTATTTAAATCATATTTAAATGGTAGGTTTTTTCAAATAAAATTTCAGGATGCACGTTCTAGCTTCTGTAGGATTGAATCTGGAGTTCCTCAAGGAAGTGTTCTCGGACCTGTATTATATATACTGTACACAGCAGATCTTCCAATAAACCCAAGAGCTACTTTTCGTTGCTACTTTTGCAGATGATACAGCAATATTGGCATCACATCAAAACGCTATATCTGCCTCCCGAATTCTTCAACAAACCTTAAACAGTATGTCAGACTGGCTCAAGAGATGGAGAATCAAAGTTAACGAAGGAAAGTCAGCCCATGTAACTTTCACACTAAGGCGTGAGGTCTGTCCTCAAGTCTTTTTAAACAATGCTGCAATCCCTCAAGTAGAAGTTGTGAAATACCTGGGTATCCACCTGGACAGTCGACTTACCTGGCATCATCATATTTGGACTAAAAGACTGAATTTAAATTTAAAAACGAAAAAATTAAATTGGCTCATCGGAAAATACTCAAAATTATCAGTTGAAAACAAAATTTTAGTGTATAAAACAATATTGAAACCAACATGGACATATGGCATCCAGCTATGGGGAACCGCTTCCAACACTAATATTGACATAATTCAAAGATACCAGTCAAAAACTATTAGGAATATTGTTCAAGCCCCTTGGTATGTTTCAAATCAAGTTCTTCATCGTGATCTCAAAATTCCTTTTGTTCGTGAAGAAATCTCAAAATTCAGACACAAGTATGAAAAAAACTCAACAACCATCCAAATTACTTAGCTGTGAACATTTTGGACAACAGTGAGACGGTATACCGGCTGAAGAGGCACGATTTTACAAATCTAAGTGATCGATTCAAATAGCTGTATCTAAATTATAATACTGTTAGTTCATTCAATGGTTTGTCACTAACAACTAAAGTCAATTTCGTATTTTATCTCATTTACTTATTGTTATAATTTGATGTAACAGATTGTAAATAAATAAACTGGTTACTAAAAAAAAATTGAAAGCAAAATGTGACTAAAATCGAGGAAAAAGTGGGTTTTTAAATGCTTGTGATTTACTTTTTTAGGGGCGGCAAACAATTTCAAGCATTGAAAAACCTTTTCTGGATTGTAGAGAACATGACATAAGACTTCGACTTCTCTAACGCACGAAACGTAAAAATAACTAAAACATGAGTAACTCTATGCAATGTACAGACAAAACTCTAATTTTATTTTATAGATGACTAGCTGACCCGGCGAACTTCGTAACGCCTGACAGTAAATACATGTTAACTTTAAGTTTGGGCATGTTCTGAAGTCGAATAGCAATACGGCTTCATTGTGAAAGGTTATATATTCTGGGTCGCGGCATAGAGAATGACAATACTGAAACGATAAGACATATTAATAACATTCCTATAAAACAGATAAATAAATGTGGATTAATTCACAATTTTCAAATCGAACCAAAATCCAAACCAAACCTAACTGTAATACGGTTTTTATAGGAAAGATATACAACAGCTGATTATTATAATAAACGTAATATTATAAACATTTTAATTATCATATAAACACTTGAATTTAATCAGACGGAAAATGAAAATATAAATACATAATCCCCCAAAACCGTAAACTATTAACGTGGTGAATAAAGCTTTTTATTTTTTACAGTACACATTTACTTCATAGTTTAACATTAATGAATGATTCAGATGGCATTGGATAGTAAAGCACATTGCTAATGGAAAGTAAACCAATCAGCTGTAGCTAAGAAATCAAATGTTTTCATTGTAGACATTTTGTAAAAAAACTTACTCTCCATAAGGTTAACATTAGAAATTTAAAACGCCATAAAATGGAAACTTATTGGGTTTTCGAAAATATTTTTTCACTAAAACCTTCCCGGACACGTATAGAGCAACTTCCTAAAATTTCATGGCGATCGGATGAGTAGTTTGGCAACGCATAAAGGACATACATACAGACATACATTCAATTTTATATATAGAGATTTACTTTGCATGGTATCCACAATTATTATGGGTTTTTAAACACAACCTGAAAAGTGGCCAAAAATGAGGTGGCATTCCAGAGTGAAATGACTGGCAGATGAAGGGATAATGGATTGTATTCGTGTTGTTAGTTACAAAAATATTGTTATAAATGAAGTATTTAAAACAATTTAATAGCTAAGATTCACGTAGTACTTACTACAGAATTATTTTTTAATATTTCAATATAATGGAATTTAATTTCCAATAATAATGCTTTTGTTTGTTTGAAATATTGCTTGAGATACGTATGAGTCTGAGTACTCTGGATTTCTTGAGGGATGTAATTTAAAATTGAACTATCAAAGAGCAACCAACATTCTTTCTCCATCTCTATACTTTTACTGGTTTACAAAAATATGTTGTATCAGATTATAAATTTGTGTCTCAAGGCAGTTTGAAAATCTAAAGTTTGTCCCTAATTACATTAAAAACATCTATCTCAAAATGTGACGACAGCATATGACAGGGCTTTTGTTGTCACAGACTGCTGTATTTGGAATTCCTTCCCCAAACAGATTAAATACCACAATAAAACTTTCCTGTTTGTGGCGGCACAGTAAAATCTCTATTTTGATTTTAGAGCATACAAGGTGTGGCTGGCTAGAAAATAACGAGAATGGTTTTCTGTAAGAAAAACCGAAAAGTCAAACACCATATTGCCTGACGTCCATACAGCAGCCACTTGGACCTTAGCCTTTGTTTCCATTGCAAATTTATATGCCACTCATCAGATTTGGACATTCAAACTTTCTTCATTTTTGGTGAATTCAGATTCTTCCTATGGATCAATAATTTTTTCTTAGTTCATAGGAAAAAACTATGATTCATCACAAGTAATAACTCTTCACAACAGTTCTGGATCTTTCCTATTAATTTTAAAATGTCAAAACAGATTTTAATCCGTAAGTCCTTTTGTCCTGGCGTGAGGATTTAAGGCACGGTTTTAGAACACACTTTCTCAATTAAAATTTTCAAGTAATATTTGCTGAACCAATTCTTTGCCAATTCCCTCAGTCTCGGAAAATGCACAAACTTCTTTCCCTATTTTTAGATTTTTTTTCATCCGTCTTCGAGGTTGAAAGAGGTCCTGGGCACGGACCTTTTTCAATATCTTCGCTCCCTTTTTTGAAACACTTATACCATTTGTATCTATATGGCATACATTCTTCCATATACTTGTGTTGTAAGAAAGAATAAGTCTATTGCGAATTTACTCAGCTTCACTAAAAATTCTTAATTAAGACGGCTACCGTTTTTCCGAGTATCAAATACATGGTCTTACGGAAACGAAGGCTGAGGCTACAATAAGCAAGCTAAGCTTGACCAACTGGCTAGAATAAAGAGGAGGAATGTCAGATAAGTCTGCAATATGGTGTTTGACTTCTCAGCTCACATGTTTTGCTCAGAGAGCCAGTCCCATTATTTTCCAGCCACAATTTGTATGGTCTCAGCTAGCATGTCCATTGGGTTTCTGGGTTTGTGTCATTGCCAGCGTATGCATGGCTGCTTGCGTGAGTGTTATCTGTTATATATAAAAAATTACTTCTTCTCGTGTTTTTTTAAAATAGTTTGGTTAAATGTAAGAAAGAGCCATCGAGCTTTACCTTTTCTGAATAAATTAAGGATTTTTCATTCATTGCAAAAGATTTTTGTGCATATATAATAAAATCCAATAAACAAAAGACAGTAAATGGATTTATAAGATGTTAACTAATGAAAGACTTGAACCATGTTAATGTTCCAACAAGTATGTGGTGTTTAAATAAAAAAAAACTGACCAAAAGTCTAACCAGATTTGAAATCATTTGAATTAACCGAGAAGTTTCTGGAAGTTACTTTGTGAGGTGTGTCCAATTATTGGGGGTTCTTATCACAATTTCTTTAGATTAATTGATAGCACTATCAATTAGTTAAGTTTGATTACTTTTACATTTGACACACCAATGAAAGTTTAATTCTGTAGACAACACATCAACTGAGGAACTTTTCAAATGACTGAGGAAGATAATTATAAAAATTAGAAAACTTAATGTACACCAGTGCAGAAAAAGTTAAGTATCTCTGAAATTTTACTTTCTTTCTTAAGTTTGCTTTTTAGATACCAAAAGAAATTATTATGTTTGTTTAATCATATATAATCTTAAATTCAGTTCTTTTCTTAGACAGGTTTTATTAAAGTATTAATAACAGTGGAAGTAACAGTAAGCCACAGATCATAAATAAGCAGAGAATCGTATTATGTTTTCTTCTGAACAAAACCGATTAATTACATTGGATGTAGGTTTTCTTATTGTGAGCTTTTTTCACTTCTCTATTTTTTACTATGAAAAACATTATAGATATTTTCTTCAAGTCCTTTAAAACTATACCTTAGGGACTAAAGGACCTAAGGACTTTTGTACTCTTATACTAATTTTTTCATTTTTTTAAGGAAATTTTACTCTCGTTTATTATCCTTTCATTCAAAGATTTTGATTCCCAATTGCACTGTCATAAGAATAGTAATCTCAGTAGTCTAATTTTGCCGAAATTGTTAAGATTAATCCATTACACAATTTACTAATACTTAACGGTCTCACAGATCTCTTGTACCATTAGTTTCATTATGTTTGGAGTGGCCTTTGTTGTTGCCTTGTAGAAGCTAAGTAAAAACTTGAAAAAACTTCAGTTTGTTAAATAAAAAAAAAATTAAAGACCAAGCCTGTTGAGTTTCAATGCCATTGTACCAGTCTAGGGTGTCCTGTTATGTAGGGAAATGCTACCTTTTAATGACTATTGGGTAATAATGAATTCCTTATTTTTAAATTTAAGTATTGTGAAGCCCCTTGGTGAAAACGCAGAGAAATCATTTCCAAACCATAAGGCCTCTGAAAGAGCATCATAAAGTGCAATCAAAATGTATAAGTAGTATTAGTAAGTTTTGCATGATGGGCACTACTCTAAACGCATATCTTGTGAGCTTTCTGAACATGGAGGAAGATGAAATTTAAATAGATTTGAAGGGAACAAACAAAATGAAGTAAAGAAAAATAAAAAAAATTAGCTATATTTCATATCAAACCCTTTTAATCTATTTCAGTTTTTAACTTATTATGGATATAAATTATAAAATAAATGCATATCTTATGAGCTTGCTGAACATGAGGAAAATGAAATTTAAATAGATTTGAAGGGAACAAACAAAATGAAGTAAAGAAAAATCAAAATAATTTTCTATATTTCATGTCAAACCCTTTTAATCTATTTCAGCTTTTAACTTATTATGGATATAAATTATAAAATTGTTGTCTACAAAAATAAATAAATATACTGTATATATATAAATAATATATTGAATTTACTCATTACAAGCTAATATACATTTCACACAATAGATTAATTAGTTATTTAAATATAGATAACAATGAGATCAAACAGTCTACAATTTAACTGTGATTTAACTAAAATGTTACCGTTGGTTGCATAAGGCAAAATGGCAGCTCTTTGTTACAGTAGAAAAATACCAAAATTCAATAAGTGTTGGGCATATCAAAAAATATTGTATCATTATTAAATTTTATAGCTAACCTAAAGTTTAAACAAATTTTGACATAATAATTTATTTTTATTAGTAAATTACATTTCAAATAACCACCAAATCCATGATCAGGATTGTTTGTTGAGTCCTTATCACTTATAGGAGATATCCTGAATGTAGGGTCACGTATTATGATTTCACGCAAATATAAGATACTAAGTAGTAACTTTTAAAGCAAGTGCTTAAGTATGTTTTCTCCTCACCATACTACAAAATATACTTTTTTCGGTTGCAACAAAATTACAAATTTTTTTAAGTTAACTATTACTGTTTTACTAATATAGTGCAACAGCAACAGTACATACTGCATAGTAATGACACTGAACTGTAAATTACTAATACTAATACATAATTTGTTGAATTTGAAATATAATGTAGTTTATACCTATTATTTACTTTGTTTTAACATTATACATTGAACTTATGACTTAATATTCCTCAATTTATTTACATAATTAATTTGCTTATCAATTCAACATAACTATGTACTATTGTTAATTTGATTTATTTTTAGCAATTAAATTCCATACATAAGTCTATTAACTAATAGACTCAAACCTTGGATCTATAACTTTATTAAACCCCTCACAAATTTAGGTACTTCTCTTTAATTTTCCCCTTCTTTAACTCTTTGAGGTCGAATGGTGAGTACAGGTCGCCAGACACCATTTCCCCGAAAGCTCGAATGACCAGGTTGGGCACTTATACATAAGAATATTACAATACGTGTATAAATAGCCTAAATTAATTAATTACATCCTGGGGCATACTTATCATTAAATTTATTCGACCTCAAAGGCTTAAAGGCTTTCTAAAATTTAAAATAACCCTCAGATAGGCTTATTGTGCAACAAAATCCAACAAAAATATGACAGTATAAACTCACTCTGTCACATACCCACAGGTCATGGACTATGCGTTAATAAGAAAATAAATTACTGAGAAAGATTTATTGTTTATTATTATTATTATTTATTTATTATCACAATGCTTGACAGTAATCTAGCAAATGATTTTTAACTAGTAAACCTTTAAAAATATTCTATTATTAAACAAAATGTAAATATTTAGAACTGTTGTTAATAAAAATTGGTTACCTTACCCACAGGTAGGATTCTCAATCCCGGGATCCCGAATCCCGATCACTATTGGCGACCTATGAATCCCAGGATTAGATTATCTCAATCCCGGGATTGACGGGATTAAAAAAATCATGTTTTACATATTTTTTGTGGTTTGAATTTTTAAAATACTGCAAAAGTCGTCTTTACAAACACACATTTTTGTATATATTTTAAATGTCGTCTAATATTATTTAATATTAATAATAATATTAAATAATAATGATGTAATATAAATAATAGTTTTTATTTGTTTTATTATGTCCCCTTAAAATGGTATTCACCTTTATAAAGTTTAATTTTTCCTAAAAACCGAAGCACAATTCAACAAAGAAAACTTATTTTTGGATACTGATACAGCACTGAGTACCGTAGTTTTTTTATCGCTCCGAACTTCCGTTGCAGATAATTCCCACGTATTGAGGCATCCCAGGCCGCACAGGTGGCATTATTTTGATATTTTTTTACTTCATGATGTCCAACTAATCATCAACAATTTTAGTTGCTATCGGGCTTCTGTTTCGCAAACAGCTGTGCGAGTCGGGAGAGATTTGTGTAGTGAGAGTGAGTAGTATGATGTGTTGTTAATTTTTTAAATTTTAATAATCACCATTTATAATTTAATTAAAATTCCAAAAGCTAGCAAATTTTACGATTTTATAAGATGAAACTGTTGATAATTTACAACTTTAATATCAAATTCTTTGAGCGGTGTCTTCACAAAACAAAACATCCTATATTTCTAAAAACGGTAATTCCGGGACTAATCCCGGGATCGGTTTTATTCGATCCCGAAATTCCGGGATTGAGATCCCTACCCACAAACAGACCTGTGGGTAGGGACCTGTCAATGTAAATCAATCTTACATCAGCTGACAATGAACCATAAGGCATAAAGTTAAACTTTAATAGAAAAGGAAATTTACCCATTTCCTTTTCTAGAAGGGAATGCATGAACGAATGAATCTAATTTATATTGAAGTAATAGACAAAAAATGTAAAAAATCCATTGGGACATCAAAACAATATATGGAGATTTTAAAAACTAATTAAAGGTTAAACTGTTAAATCCGAGGTAAAATAATTTCAAAAAACCTTTTACAAACACTTAAATGGATGTTTTTTGTATAGTATGTAATTATGTATGTAAAATTGATATCATTTTTAAATTAAGAAAATTATCTGAACAAAATCAATAACCCACTAATTTTACTTCAATAAATTAATTAAATTATTTACCTTTATGGTAGCCTAGGTGTCAAATGTTGTTTATGTCCTGCAAGACGCGTTTCGCATAATTCACAATGCATCTTCAGCCACACACAGGTTTCAACTTTGCCCACAGTCAGCGAAAACTGTGTACAGCTTAAGGTACATCGTAACTGATGTGAAAAACGTCTTGCAGGAGATAAACAACATTTGACACCACAGGCTACCAAAAAGGTAAATAATTTAATTAGTTAATTAGGTGTCTAGACTAATATCTACAAATTCAATAAATTAGTTTCTTCCGTGATAGATTTAAAACATTTTTTGAAGATAATATTACAGCCGACTATATTAAAAAATAAGTTGTCCTAGAACTTTGGTAAGCTTTCAAACCTAGAATTAGTTTTATGTGCCCAGAAAGTGGCTGAAGAAATAGTCTCGGAGTTCAGTAGACTCTAAGTCACTGCAGAAATGGTCACTAAATATCTGGCAGTCATAGCAGTGGCGACCTCTGCCTCTGCTTTTCAGGCACACACACCTTCATCAATCCATCTAACTTTTATACCAAATAAATAAAGATTTTGGAACCCAAAATAGCAAGAAAACAAATTTTAAATGCCATGAATTTAGATACCGAGTTTAAAAATATCAAATCCATGACAAAACCTTTTATAATGAAAATAAATAAAAGAAGGTATAGACATTGAAGGTATACAATAAAAGCAGAAAATAAATTACTATCAAATTGACATACTTTAGTAAAGTTACATTATCACATAAGCTTCTAATTTATATTTGTTAACGATACATAAAAGAATTAAATAAACAAGTCACAAGTGTTGTCAAACAGTATGGTGGCATTGCAATGGAAATAAATCACAGTAATGATATGCCTGACAATACTGAAATGGTAAAACAGTATGAGCTGGTTATTTACAAAGCACTTACTTTAAGTTCTGTCATTTTGATCTCAAAACACAAATGAAGGCTGAATATTGCAGCTTGGTTTCTCCGTTATAAAATGTCCAATTCATTATCACAGAACTTAGCGAGTTTAATTATGGAAACGGTAGAGTTCGAAATCTTCATCGCTGTCTGATTCTCTGTACAACAAAGCTTCAATTTCGTCCTCATCTGTGTTGACAGTGTCTCATCTCAATGTTCGGTAGGCCATGCCCTTGAATGGAGCCAAGTGAGAGGGCAACTGAAACAACATCCAATCGTCTTTACAAAACTATATTATCAGCAACTAAATTATTATTGAATACTATTTCTCATCATTCATGTTCTATTGTTTGCTCTTATCTAAAACATATAAAGAAAAAACATGTAAGTGTGAGAACATTACTATTGTTAAGGTTAACTTTAGAGTTGAAATTATTAAAAGTGAAACCATAAAATTGTCTATCACTAAAAAAAGAAAAAAATGTTTGTGAGAATTTTACTAACAACAATTAATTGTCACCACTGTAATGACTGACTCAAGATTATTATCTTGTATTGTAGAAAGACTTTCTTTTACTTCATAGCAGGTTTCAACTAAAATTTGTAAGAAATAAAAATTAAACTAGATTCTTAATTTTTTTAAATTCTTGGCATATAACTAACTGTAACATTCCCCATGCGAGTTTTGTGAATATAATTTTACAAGCTGTTAGTAATTCTCCGTCGTCTTGGTGTGATTTGTGATTTGTTCAGATTCATTACTGAGATCTGAACAAGAAAAATCCTCATAATTATAAATGATTGCCCAAAAATATTGCTCAAACTGATTTTATCAATTAATCTATGGTTGACCATAGAAAATTAAAGAGCGTGCAATTTTAATTCTTTAAATTTCCTTCTATTCTCATATTCAAATTTCTGTTAACATGCTTTTAGTATAATGTTACAGTCTTTAAGTAAAAATCTGGGAAATTTAAGACAAAAGCTTCATTTAAAAGTCAGTAGCCATGCTTGAGTTATACTGAAGTAATAATATTCAGCAAGGACTCAGGTGTTTGTATGAGAAAAGATATGTTTTAAAAGTTATTGTTAGTTCGATTGTTCCAGAAGCTTTGACGATCACGAAGACAACAGACTGCATTTTCCCACTGAGTAAAGTAACCAAGCTTTACCTGGCAAAGTATCAAAATGCAGTCAATCGAACAACATCATGACATTGTGTAAACAGTCCAACATTGATGTGCCCTGACTTTGAGATCAAGTACTGATTTCAGTACTATAAATCCCAAACAACATCTGATGCTCATTTCAAAAGTCTGACCCTTAAATGATTTTGTTAATGTGGCCCACTTGATTCCATTTTTAGGCAATCTTTTTTAATATATTGGAATTTCAAGCAAAATTCTAGCAATTAAGCTAGCTACGATTTTCTTCATAATTTGTGACTGAAACACTTGTTCTATTTAAGTTGACGAAAGGAAAAGTTTGGATTACATAATTTAAAAACATATCTTAAAAGGTAAATAAATAAATCTGTTAACTTAATAAATTTGATATTATACACCACTAAATATGATTTCATTACTAACTAATAACTCTTACTAATTTGAAGATTTTAAAATCTTTTAAAAATATATAGATTTATTCTTTCTATTTCATGAACTGCATAACAAAATAATAAAAATCACCATATATATAATAATCAAACATAATAACAATCAAAAATCACATCTTATATATATATATAATATATATATATATATATATATATGTATACAGTAGAGTCGATTATCCAAAACAATAGGGGATGAAGGGATGTTCGGATAACTGAATTTTCGGATAATCGATCACATACAGACGAATTGTGTTCATTGCACATAATGAAGAACGAAACATTTTTTTAAATTTCCTTTTTATTATATTATACTTACTAAAGATACAAGGAACTCTTTATAAATTACAAAAATATTCTGAGCCTTAAAAAAATCCGAAAGAGGAAGCTTAAAAAAGATCTTTGAACATCAATTCGGTACTCAATCGCGAGATTAGTCATGTCGGCAGCGCTAGGCCGCTACTACGGCCGATGGTTAAACTCAGTTCGGCATGCGGTTTCATTTTTTCATGTTTGATTGTGTTTCGGCTAACCGGCGTTTTGGATAACCGGGCTTCGGATTATTGACATTCTTGTGTGTGTGTGTGTACATATATATTGAAATAAGTGAACCAAGTACCCTTTGGAAACGTTTTAATTCTTCTACATGTAAATAAATGCTTTTAAGTTCTTATACATTTACTTTTCTTGATATTAGGAAAATACCCAAAACACGTAGAAGAATTAAAATGTTTTCAAAGGTTACTTGGTTCACTTATTTCTATATAATTATATTAGTAGCCCTATTTGATGAACTAAATAGTGAAATATATATACATAGAGTAGAGATATACTATCAACAAAAACAGGGTTCATGTGTGTGTTATGTGTATACATTTTGTTCATCATCAGCTTGAACACAATTCAAATTCTATAACAAGAATTGTATAAAACTAGAGGTGTGTGGATATCTGAAAAGTAGTCAGATTCAAAACCATTATTAATTGTTAATTAATTAAGCATTGACACTAAAAAACTTTTTAATTCAGACTATATCGGCAACACGCTAAATCTTTAATTGAACTTGAAAGTGTTGTAGTAGACAGAGAAATTACATAATCTGTTTCTTTTTCAAAAGCAAGAACACAGGTCCAGGTAATGAAGAAATTCATTATCCACACACCTCTAATAAAATCATTTATGAATGATCTAAAATTTTATAGGTTTTAAGCTGCTAAAGACCAAAGGTCATGGTATATTTTAAGGGCCACTTGATTTATAAAACCTATTCCATCTATCTAATGTAAAATGAGATGAAATTGTATTTTTAGAGCAACACTTAAAAGGTGATTGCAAATAAATCTTATAAATCTTAAACTGGTGTAAAATACAACATTTACATTACTGCATATGTTGTAGCTTACCACCTGCAATGTCACTCTACTAATTCCCCAACATACACTGGCTATAAAATATATGTTATCTTCATAGGAAAAAAACCAATATAAATAGTAGGCTAGATTTTAAAAACTATAAGAAAATTCAATTTCTAGGCTGGACAAAAAGTTTTGGTCAATACTTACTTATTAAAAACTTAAAATTGTTGAATCAACATAAAACACAGATTAGTAACAAATGTAAGGTCAAATGAGATTTAAAAATCAGTAGTCATTTGGTGATCTGGGATGTGATAGGCTATGTGTAGGACAGCCAGACTTACATTGGCTCCAATACGAGACAGGTAACGGTTACGAATCTGGAAATCTGTCTGTGGTTGGTGAGAACTCTGTGACAAATCAGAGGAGCTTGCTGCCAGCAGCTTCTCTCTCTCTGCTATCTCAGCGGCTCTGCAAGAAACAAAGTGAATATCATCAGTGGGAAACTATACATTACAGTCAACCTTCGGAGTGAACAGTGAATATTTGAGGTTCGTTTGAAGGCAAACCAATAGCTGTTTGTCCAAAAGTAAAAATGACCTATATTGCTCTCAATATAAGACATTCAAGGAAATTTTTAAAATTATATAATTTTAACCCTTAAAGTGTTACTGAAGATCATGGTTCTTGCTCATTTCATGTAAAAACAAATCAAAATATTATTTCCCCAATGTTCTTTTAGGATTTAGGTAGCTCGAATAAAGTATAAAACAGAAATTTACTTCATTTTTAATTATAGAAGATTATTTTAAAACTATTTTGTAGGTATTAAAAACAGTAATTTTTCATCTGGATGAGCCATATCAGTTAATACTAATTAGTTAATTAATTCTATTCAATAAAAACATTTATACAATATACACTATTTATGGCTAAAAAAAAATTAAAATAAACACAAATCGACAAAAATGTCAACAAACAAGTTTAGCGAAAGTGAAAACAGCTGGCGATCGTGACTCGCGAGTTTTCTTGTTAATAGCAGTACAGAAGCTCTCGAATATGGGCCAAAGTTGTTTAGCAACTAATTTCAGTCACAAAATATTTCGAAAAAGCTGCCATAGTGGTTTTGTGAGTTCATAGAGGCTAAAAAAACATAACCATGCACTCTATTGGTTGTTTCGTGAACAACAGCGCTGTAAATGTGGCAAACAGATTGATCGCAAATAAACTCATTTAAACTGTGTTGCGAGAACTGCCGTCAGCCGCCCGGTAAGGGTTAAAACATTAGGAAGATGAAAAGTTATTGACAGTTAATCCTAGAACAAGCAAAGTCATAATTCACGACACATTAACAAATGCAATAAGAAGTGGCAGGTGAAGTCATCTGTCATGAATTTAGTGAACCTCATAGACACCATCGCCTTCGTGACTGTGTTGCCCTCTGGGAGCTGATACAGAAACTGTTGAGACAGTTCACTATCCTGACACTAGAGTATGTTTTATGGCCAACTAAGCACTCTGTTAGAGGAACAAAGGAGCCGAGAGCGTTTCGGCGTATCACTGATGAGTGAAACATTGAAGATACTTGATGTTTTAAGGAGAGATACATAATCATTTTTAGGCTAGACTTAAAGATAAAATGCTTGCCACTTCTAGGGTTAAAATTACAAACTATTCTAAATAATGTTGGATGTACATTAAAAATATATTTTGGTCATATTAAGTAAATAAATTTCATTTCATCAGAGAACCATCTGACAGCTAAGCCATTTACTGAAAAGAAGATTGTTTTACCTTATTAAAAAAATTAAATTGAAGGTAATCAACAACTAACTAGGCTGCAAAATACAAAAAATGCATATGGTAACAAATTAAATTAAACTATATTTATATACAGAATTTAAACTTATCCAAGATAATACTGATCCTTCAGTAAACCTTCAAGAGTTCGATGCTTAGGTGTTGATGTACTGAAATGCCGAACTGTAAGGAGTTTGAGGAATTTTTATAGGTTAGACATATCAATTCTAGATCTCCCCCTCCTTCCACTTGATTACCGTTGACTGACTAACATTAACACGTTTGCGGCAGGCGGCAATGATCGCTGCCCTACCGGCCTCTCCCTAGGTGCGCACAGCAACCATTGTTGCTAAATATGTCAGTGAGCTGTTAGCACTTCTCCGATACCTGTCTTTGTTATTGCGCTTGTGGTGAGGTACATTTCTTTAATTTTTGGCGGTGCCAGTTTTTGATTCATATGTTTCTATGAAAACATATATTTGTGTAAACAATGTGTATATGTAAATAGTAAAATACTATTTTGTTGAATCACCGAAAAGGTACGTTAGGGCAAAAGTGTAAAAATTTAAAGGTACTGTGAATGCAGCAAGAGAAATTTCCATAGAAGGGTCGTTTGGCATTGCGCCAAGTGAGAGGACCAGCCGGGATTATGCGTCACTTGTGTTTTTATGACTGGCACAAGTGAACGTAACATATCAGGGTGAGCTGGCGGTGTTGTAAATAGTATATGTTAGTGTGGTAATTTTAAGATTTAAAATCAAACAAATGTGTTTTTGACTTATAACAGTGATTTTTGAAAATATTAGAGCAAAAAAAGAGTGCGTATCGGTAAAAGAACGTCTCCATGTGTGGGCGGCAATAGTCGTTGCCACGGAAAAAAATTGCTGTAAGTGCCAATCTTTTGGTTTGGATGGCATTTCTTCACGGTTTTCCATTAAAAGACATGAAATGGGGAGTAAAAACATAAAAATATTTTTAGCATATACCACTCTATATTGCATACATTTTAACAGCAAACATGTTAGTCATTCAATATAAAATCTTTACTTTTTAACTTTTGTTTTTTTTAACATGACTAATTTATTTATATGCAAAATACAATGTCATTTCTTATCTTACACGTAGAAAAACCAATTAACATCAGAGAACATTTAAATTATTTCTTATTCACCACAGATAAGTGTTTCTATTTCTAACAAACATTTTCATTATTGAAGCATACTGACTATGGATCAAAATTACAAAATTAGGGGGTGGCAAAGAGAAGGGTGTTGGAAAGGTCGCACGCTGTTTGCAAAGAGGGGAAATCCTAAAAAAAATAAAATAAAAATTCCTGTTCATAGCAGTGTACACTAACTGTACAGTTTCAGGGAAATATTTAACATGTGATCTATATAAGTGGTTTAACGGAAAGAAAACCAAACAGCTGTCAAATTGAAATCAATATTACTTAGTTAACATTGAGCATTGACTTTAAACACATTTAAAACTCATACTATAGTAAAATGTAATCTTAACGTATAACTAATTTTAATAATTATGTAAATGTTTTAATTTATGGTATCTAATTCTAAAATAATACACAATAATTAAGCAGTTTTTTAATAAATTTGTATTTATTTGTTTAGGATTTCAGATTAATATTTTGTCACGATAATCTTTCTTCTTTAAACTTAATCCTACAACCCATACAAAGGATGGGCTTAATGCTAGTTGAAGTATAATGTGTTCAACATTAAAAGGTTTATTGTAATAATGTATAATTCTTTAAAATATCTTATTAATGATTAATTAATATAATTTATATATTTTTGAACAATTATCTAAAGATAATACTTACTCATAAACTATTTAAAATGTTTTACCTCAGACTTAACAGTCTTTTGGTATAAGATTACATTACACCTACATAACATTCTTGTCTTAGCTACCAATAGGCTTTATTCACTTTACTCTTTTGTATTTTAAGTTAAAGCACATTAGGTAGGGTATGTCAGAGTCTGATAAATAGTTTTTCTTATAGTAAAGTATATTAACACTGGAGATTTCAGGAATTTTTGGCCCTTTTAAAATATTTAATTTTAATTAAAACTTTAATTTATAAATTTACTTTGTCTTTGTAACGGAGAAAAATTTAGCAAGTCTCACAAAAACCATGATCTTACTAAATTGGAAAAATATTATATGGAATAGAATCAAAACAAATACCTCATATTAAGAGAAGGGGTAAAAAAGTAACACACTATTCATACTATTTAATGATTATTTAAAAAATTAAAATAAAGGTAAAAATATAAATACTCACTGGCGAAGCCTGTCAAATTCATCCCTCTGGTTTTTAGTCATGTTAAGAACCCCAGTATGATTTGCATCATATAGCCATATTATAATAGCAGTCAGTTGGGCAACTAGAATCATAGAGGTCAACATGTTTCAATAAATGTACATGTTTAAATAAATAAATAAAAATGTTATTGTTATTAAACCATTACAGTAATAGACAAATTCAGGACTATAAACTAAACTTAACCTACAACAGTATATACATTAAAGTGCTTTTAGCGAATTTTCCATAGGGAAGACGCTATTACCGTAGGTCTCATGGCAAGACTTAAGCCCGAGACCATGTTATTTTTTCGTCTTTAGGTGGCCAGAGGCAAAAAACAATAGTCGTTAAAATTTATATGTATATATATTTGATTATGTAGTTCACAAGTAAGGGTTGCTAATATAGTTATTATTAAATTAAAACTTGCAATTTTAAATAAGTAACTTAACTTTAAATTAAAACTTAAAACTATTAAAATTTTATTTTGTAGATGATACACGTGTCTTGTATCATGTACAAAATAAAATGTTTAAAGGGAGCTCAAGTTCTTTTAATTTAATAATATATATATGTATATATATATACAGGGTGTTCATTAAAGTCGGGGACAAACTTCAAGGGGTGATAGTACTCATCAAAATAAACAAAAAAACTACCTATAAACATTTGTCGAAAAATCCTTCGTTTAGCCGCTAGCCGCCATTTTGTATTTTTTACAAAAAACGTTATATATCAAGAACTATTTAAGATACAGAAACCGAATTTTGCACACATATTTATTGGCCAAAACGAAAAATATTCACAAAGTATCATTTAATTTTCTTTTATATTTTCAAAATGGCGGTGGTTAAAAATCTTTTAATTAAAATAACAAAAAGCCCATTAACTTTATAAAATTTTTACAAGTAACAAAAAAGATTGTAATTTTAATTTCAAATCAATTGGTGTTTTAGTGAACAAAATTTGTCCATGGATAACTGAGAAAATACACTTTTAATGTTAGAATACAGGGCCCATGCGCCCCCGCATCGCGGCCGTGGCTAAGAAGCGGAGTTCAGCTGGCACAACGCGGCCACGGCCGTGCCGCGGTGGCGCGTGGGCCCTGTAATGTAGCATTACACCTGCATTTTCTCAGTTACCCGTAGACGGATTTCGTTCACTAAAACACCGATCAATTTGAAATTAAAACTCCAATCTTTTTTGTTACTTGTAAAAATTTTATAAAGTTGATGGGTTTTTTGTTATTTTAATTAAAAGATTTTTAATTACCGCCATTTTGAAAATATAAAAGAAAATTAAATGATACTTTGTGAATATTTTTCATTTTGGCCAATAAATATGTGTGCAAAATTCGGTTTCTGTATCTTAAATAGTTCTTGATATATAACGGTTTTTGTAAAAAAATACAAAATGGCGGCTAGCGGCTAAACGAAGGATTTTTCGATAAATGTTTATAGGTAGTTTTTTGTTTATTTTGATGAGTACTATCACTCCTCGAAGTTTGTCTCCGACTTAAATAAACACCCTGTATATATATATTATTAAATTAAAAGAACTTGAGCTCACTTTAAACATTACCCTTAAACAAAACCCTTTTACAGCGACGGGGGTATTTTTTAATTTACAGAACAATATATAGTAGCCTAATAAAATTTTGGCATTCAAAAAACTCTGATACAGAATAAAATGGGTTCTTAACAAGGCAAGTAAGTGTACATGAAAATTCACACTTGAATTTACTTTGAAATGGATTTTTTTAATACTCTACGGGTCTTTTCCCAAAATCGAGAATAATTTAGTAGCTACTGCAGTTTAAATCAGATACCCAAATGTAAAATGAAAATACTAGAAAAATTTTGTGATTTCTCACATGCTTTCATCTGACATCTTTTATAGGTTATCACTTAAACATTGTTTTATTGTGATAACCTACAAGAGTTGAAATTAGCCAACATTCTATGAAAATTATGGCAAAAACATTACTGTCAACTATTACTTATATTTTGTTATGATACCTGATCAGATAACGACTCTTGGCAATTTATAACATATTTGAGCTATATATATATAGCTAATTTTTAATAAATTCTTTTGACTTACCTGAATTAAAAAAAACTATGTCTAATCTTTAAAAATGAAAGTAATAAACTAAAGACTCTAAAAAAGTTAAAATAAGTAAAAGTTTAAAATAGAATCACAATTTAACACTTCCAAAAATTTACTAACCCTAAAAACCAAATCTTTTAGAATAGAATAAACATGAAACATCATACCTGTTATTAAGGTTATTAAAAAAAACTACCTTGCCTAATGTAAATAACGAAGTCCAATAGAAAAAGCAATTATAACCAATATTGGCCACATAAACATAGTGAATTATGATAGTAAGTATCAACATCAACAATTTTGCATCTTGACTGAAATAACTGAACCGAAAGATGCTTGGCTTGGATTTTACACTGTTGTTGGAATTTATGCTGAATAAAGCAATGTACGGTGACCTATTTCAGTTCCTCTTGTTACTGTACATTTATTATTTGAAATATTAATTCATCTATGAAACTTTATGTTTTTGGCAACAAAATTGTAATTAAAAAGCCTTATTAATTTATTAATATATAGTATATGGATGTTGAATGAAACTGAATATTAAAAGAACAACGATGCTTTAGTAGTGATTAGAAAGCTATACAATATCTATTTGACATTATTTAATGTTACTTTTCAATGGAGAAGTATGTGTAAGTTTACTTAAACTGTTTATTATATTTGACTTATCTATGATTTAATCATCAACATTTTAATTTTTTTTACTGGAAACTATAATAATACTCCTTAAAAAACTTTAAATAAAAAATAAAGCAAAGGCTGGGAGAAATGAGTTGCTGAAGTACTTACTGAACAACCAGACAAGGAAGAACAGCTCCAACATGAAATAGCCTCCATTGTCAACGATCATGCCCGTGATCATGGTGATGATGCCCAGACCCAGGTTCTGGATAGCCTGGGCACTGGAACATTCAGATTTGATAGTCAAGAAGGAATTTATAATACGTGATTCATCACAATGGGACGAACAAAGTAAAACGCCATCAGTTGCTGTCAGTTTGTGTTGGACATTTTCATGTGGAGAAAATAACTGGTTGTAGTGTATTTAAAAAAACTTATACATCTGAGAAGATCAAAATTTTTCTAGAACATCTACTTTTTGTAGTTTTTTCGAAGAAAATCCATTATATAATCTTAAGTTGGTCTTTTGATAAGCATTTGGAAAATTAATATTACTTCAACATCTTAAAAAGCAACTAGACCGGAGGCAAACTGTCTGGTTTTAAGTTTTCGTACTCTTTATTTTTACAGTAATAATTTTATCTTTGTTTGCTGCAGCAGTTTTATTTGCGGTTATGATACAAATGTTCATTTACAATTGTTAAAAGTTGTAAAATTGCTTGAAAGTTGTTCTTATATTAATACTAGTTTGTTATCATTGTTTTTATGATTTTTTTCCCATGAGTAACAATAATCATAAACTTAAAGCAAGTAAAAATGTTCCCTATTCAATAAATAAGGCAAAACGGTAACCATATCTACACACACAACTTTGTTTTTTTTCTTTTCCGTCTCAATTCCAAAAAAAATGTGATTATGCATGAATTTTAATTAAAATGTCTTTTTTACTATAGTAATGAAAAACATGTAAAATATTGTTTTATACAACTTATTGAATTTAAAACACTTAATGAAAAAAAAAATTAATTTTATAGTTTAACTTTATTTTAGGTTGAGAAAAAGTATTTTTGTCGTATAACATAGTATATAAAAAAAGAAAAAATACATTAATATCTGTAAAATTAAATTTTCTATTACCTTTCTGGGCAAACATTACGTTTTCATGAAAAACGCTGCGGCACTTAATGCGTGAGAATCTAGGAAATCTTCGTGGCACTCTAAGGGTTAATATCAAAATAAGGTGAACTATGAATTTCTATAAGAAAATGGGTTTAAAAATATGATTGGTTTTTGCGAGCATCGAATATAAAAGTCTGAAAATATTCTGATCCCAAGTAATCCTACACATAGACTTCAGTTACTTCCCATTACCATATCAGATGTGTTTCACTAGAACCGTACTGTACTAAATTTGTATTGGAAACCAAGGTAAAACACTTTGTACTGTTACTGATATAAAAATAATTTGTACTGTAGATCCCTAAACATATTTAAACTTTTTCAATACAAATATTTCTTCACAAGACTGCAGACAGATAGCAGATTGTTGGATGAAGTTTGTAACAGAACTACGTCAAATCAGCTGGAAATTAATCATAATATAATTACATTTAACAGACCTAAGCAAATCATTTGACTGCTTGAGCCATGAACTCATATTACACAAATTAGGCATTAAAGGCACAGCTAAGATGTGGTTCAAAAGCTATCTTGAAGACCGGAAAAAAATAGTAGAAATCACACGAACAAAAAATGAAGTTACAGAAAGAACTAGATCAAAACCTATGCCTCTAAATGGAGGAGTACCACAGGGATCTATATTAGGACCAATATTGTTTATACTCTTCACAAAAGACACATCAGAATACCTGGGAAATTTTTGTATGATATCTATGTATGCTGATGACATCACCTTGCTTTTAAGCGGAAACAATGATCAAGATGTAAAATATTTCACAGCACTGAACATGGCATATCAATGTTGCCACTCTAACGACTTGGTGGTAAATCCAGGAAAAACAAGCCAACTGGCTTATGGGAGAAGATGTGAAGATGTACCAACAATACCTCATGTAGAAAGATATACCCAGGCCAAGTATCTAGGAGTCCTAGAAAATGAAAGTCTTACCTGGTCACAGCATATAGATAACCTCCTTCCTAAACTCAATTGATCACTTTATGTAATTAAACGTACAAAATCCATTAGCAACCTTTCTACTGCAAAAATAGCCTACCATTCTCTGTTTGAAACACATCTCAGGTACAGCCTCATTGTTTGGGTAGGAACTTCGTCAAGAAATCTTCAGAGAGTTTTTATACTGCAAAAGAGGGCTGTAAGAGCGTTAGCTGAGCCAAATTTCAGAGAAATTTGTAGAGAAGCTTTCAAGACTCTGAAGATTATGACATTAATAAATCTTTATATGAAAGAAGTCATCCTGTATGCCAACGGAAAAACATTTACACAAAATAGACAGTTCCATGGATACAACACTCAACATGGTACATGATACTGTCTCCCAGCTCACCATCTCACCCAATATGAAAAGAAACCCTCTTACAAGGGCTTGAAGCTGCATAACCTGCTGCCAGAAGGACTGAGATGTCACACAGGGAGAAGAATGAAGACTGCTCTAACAGAATGGCTGATCAACAATCCGTTCTATACATTGACCGGGTTCATGGAAAGAAGACAATAAACATTTTTATAACCATCCAGTAAACGTCATTTCAATACTTGATGTATTTTAAATATAAAGCATATTTGTATTTGTATTTATTTGTAATCTCATATAACCCTGCAGAAGCGCGGGCTACTATTGTACATTATCTCTATATATAAAATTGAATGTATGTCTGTCTGTATGTATGTATGTATGTATGTATGTATGTCCTTTATGCGTTGCCAAACTACTCATCCGATCGCCATAAAATTTTAGGAAGTTGCTTTATATGTGTCCGGGAAGGTTTAAGTGAAAAAATATTTTCGAAAACCACATAAGTTTCCATTTTATGGCGTTTTAAATTTCTAATGTTAACCTTATGGAGAGTATGTTTGTTTACAAATTGTCTACAATGAAAACATTTGATTTCTTAGCTACAGCTGATGGTTTACTTTCCATTAGCAATACCGTATGCTTTACTATCCAATGCCATCTGAATCATTCATTAATGTTAAACTATGAAGTAAATGTGTACTGTAAAAAATGAACAGCTTTATTCACCACGTTAATAGTTTCGGTTTTGGGGGATTATTTATTTATATTTTTGTTTTCTGTCTGATTAAAGTCACGTGTTTATATAATAATTACAATGTTTATATTATTACGTTTATTATAATAACCAGCTGTTGTATATATTTCCTATAAAAGCCGTATTACAGTTAGGTTTCGTTTGGGTTTGGATTGGATTCGAAAATTGTGAATTAATCCACTCACATTTATTTGTTTTATGGAGATGTTATTAATATGTTTTATCGTTTTGTTATTGTTATTCACTATGCCGCGACCCAGAATAAATAACCTTTTACAATGAAGCCGTATTGCTATTCGACTTCAAACATGGCCAATCTTAAAGTTAACATGTATATACTGTCAGGTGTTACGAAGTTCGCCGGGTCAGCTAGTATTTTATAAATGTTATATTTTGAATTTTTTCAAATCCTACTTTTTGTATACACTTGTGTAGGTGATTGTCTGTGTGAAAATAAATAACTAGATGTTACAGGATATTTTTTTAATACAAAAGAAATATTATTGTGTTTCTCTATTTTTGTACACTGAAAAACTAAGAACTTTGATAGCTAAAAACTAAAAAATAACTTTAAATCTCTATATATAAAATTGAATGTATGTCTGTCTGTATGTATGTATGTCCTTTATGCGTTGCCAAACTACTCATCCGATCGCCATGAAATTTTAGGAAGTTGCTCTATATGTGTCCGGGAAGGTTTAAGTGAAAAAATATTTTCGAAAACCCCATAAGTTTCCATTTTATGGTGTTTTAAATTTCTAATGTTAACCTTATGGAGAGTTAGATTGTTTACAAATTGTCTACAATGAAAACGTTTGATTTCTTAGCTACAGCTGATTGGTTTACTTTCCATTAGCAATACCGCATGCTTTACTATCCAATGCCATCTGAATCATTCATTAATGTTAAGCTATGAAGTAAATGTGTACTGTAAAAAATGAACAGCTTTATTCACCACGTTAATAGTTAACGGTTTTGGGGGATTATGTATTTATATTTTTATTTTCTGTCTGATTAAAGTCACGTGTTTATATAATAATTACAATGTTTATATTATTACGTTTGTTATAATAATCCGCTGTTGTATATCTTTCCTATAAAAGCCGTATTACAGTTAGGTTTCGTTTGGGTTTGGATTGGACTTGAAAATTGTGAATTAATCCACTCAGATTTATTTGTTTTATGGGAATGATATTAATATGTTTTATCGTTTCAGTATTGTTATTCACTACGCAGCGACCTAGAATATATAACCTTTCACAATGAAGACGTATTGCTATTCGACTTCAGAATATGGCCAATCTTAAAGTTAACATGTGTTTACTGTGAGGCGTTACGAAGTTCGCTGGGTCAGCTAGTTAATTTATAAAACAAAGTACTTTTGATAACGCACTTGTTAAATTTACAACTGAGTACAAAAAGCCATGATTTTCATGCATTCGGCTCTACAATAAATGTTTGTAAGAAAAAGTACACTTTTTTCAAAATTTAAAATCATTCTTGCACTTTCATAAATATATTATTATACAATTTTGCCCTTGTTTTTTAATGGTTTTCATTATTATACAAGAGTCACACAATAGTCCAGAATGGTTAGGGCAAATCTTGTGTCCACATTTGTGAAAGCACTTCCGCGTTGTTCCTCTCTCTTCCGTACCAGTAGCAGCGACCGTACAATATCAATAGGAGTACATTTTATCTGGGGAACTTTAATTGCAAGAAGTTTTACCCCCTTTTTTCAGCAAACAAGAACTTTTGACCCTTTCTATTATTTCAGGACAATAATATCCGAGGTGACGTTTGTGGTGAACTCACTTCTTGGCAAAGGAGATCCTTCACATTGATTAGGCTATCATTGTACACATTTAGAGCTTTGATGGAGCATTATTGTTGAGTAAATAAAAAACATGCCCATTTTCGATGACCTAATGTATCTCAATGCATTAAATAAATAAATAAAATAAATAAAATTGCCTTTTATTATCGAGCGTTTCTCAGTTACAACTGCTTTACAGAACTACTCTCATCAAAATTAATTTTAATATAGAACTTATAACAAAATAACAATAATGATAATAACAATACAATCACAACAGTAAAAACATATTAATAACAATGAGGAAAACGATAAAAGTTAAGAAGAAAAAAAACAGTTATGCAGGTCTTAATAATTCTTTAAGCTTATTTTTGAAAGTTTTGCCTGCGTAACTTTTAAGTTCAGAGGGGAGGTCATTGTACAACTTCGGGCCGAAATAAGAAAAACTTCCCCTTCCCGTTTCTAGTCTGACTTTTGGGAAGTGAAGGAGCGCCCCATGGCGGGTACTACGCTGTGAGACCTCCTCCCGGAAGGAGAGCCGCTCACAAAGGTACTGAGGTTCTTGTTGATGCAGAACCTTATGCACCATGCAGCATGTCATGATCCTGCAAACGGCATCCACCACCAACATCTGTACAAGTACAAGTCCCCTCATCCTACCAAGTGCTCGCTGAGAAGCGTGTGTGATATGGTCCGAAAAGGTAAGGTTGCTATCAAGCACCACACCCAGGGTTTTTACCTTATCACACACATCCAACCTCTCGCCCCCGAGCTTAACATTAACTCCAATGTCATTGAGGGACTGTATCAGGTCGTGTGGCGCTGAGTGCATCACAGTACACTTGCCTATGTTAAGTTTCAGCCCATTCGCTTTTGACCAGCCTAGGATTTTTTCAAGATCCAGGTTAATCATTTCAATTGCCAGGTCAATGCTGGAAGGCTCATATGACAAGTGTAACTGTGAGTCATCAGCATACAAATGAACTGTGCAATGTTGTACACAGCTTGGCATGTCAGCTATATATAAATTAAATAAAATTGGCCCAAGGCAGCTACCTTGAGGAATGCCTCGACATTTAACAAGCGGGGTTGAGGTCTCATCCTCTAACTGTGTCATCTGCAGCCTGGAGTCTAAGTAGGACCTTATCCATTTTAGACAATTATCGTTGAAACCATAGTAATTCATTTTCGCCAATAGCATGTCATGATTCATTGAATCAAAGGCTTTAGAGTAGTCAAGCATCACAAGGGTGTTATACCTACCCTTGTCTTTGGCATCGATCATATCACTAAATAGGTTTACTAGGGCAGTGCATGTGCTGTGGTTTCGTCTAAAGCCTGATTGCAGCTTTGGTAATATTTTATTTATGTTCATGTAATTTACTATTTGGCGAATAGCTACCTTCTCTAATATCTTGGATATGGCTGGTAATATAGAAATTGGTCTCAGTTGGTCCACTTTATTTACGACTGGTTCTTTGGGCAGTGGACGGACGATACTTGTCTTCCATGTCTTTGCGAATATGCCGCTTGCCAGGGATACATTCACAAGATGTGTTATCGATTTAATTGCATAGGGGCTAACTGACTTTATCATGTCAATCGAGATTTCATCAGTTCCTACGGCTTTTGATTCTATCTCATTCATTGCATCCATCACCTCTTTTTCACTAACTAGCGAAAAACAAAATTTCTCACTGTTTTCATCTTGGCTATTGGTTGCAAAGAATGTTAATCTTTCATTGTCAATTCTCGATCCATCAGCCATATTAATGAAGTATTCGTTGATCTCGTTTGCTTTAAAGTGCGGTGGAATGTTTGAGTTTACTTTATTTACAACAATGTCATTGGATTTAAGACATGACCAGAAATCTTTCGGATTTTTAGAGTGCGATAGTTTATCTGTGAAATAGCTCTTTTTTGCCTTCCATATACTATTATTCAACTTGTTCCTTACTATCCTCTACCTTTCCCAATCCTCAGCATGTCTATTTTTCCAGTATTTGTTTCGCAGTTTGTTTTTCTCTTTAGTCATTTGTTTTATACTGTCGTTTCGCCAAGGAGCTTTTCTTTTAGTCACTCTCTTACTCACTATTGGCATGTTTTTATCATATACATCTCTGATATAGGAGGTTATCAACATTTCTATGACATCTACTTCACACTCATTAAGTATTCTATTCCAGTCACAAGCTGCTATCTCAGATAATACATAGTCTGTGTCAAAGCTGCTAAAATCTCTGTATCTTATAATTTTTGTGTCATTCTTATGCTTAATTGCTCTGACGATACAGTATATTAGCTTGTGATCTGTAATCCGTACGTCTCTGTGATCACGTATACTCGTCACATCCACCACACCGATCCTCTTGACTTCAACCGACCTGTCCACTACAATGTGGTCTAACAATGTGGCTGAAGTTGCTGCTCTCTCGTTGCTTCATTAATTAGTTGAACAGCATTAAATTCTTTCAAGAGCCGACTGTAATATTTTCGGTCGTTACTAGTTTTTGACATAAGATCAACGTTCATATCCCCTATGCATTTAACACTGCTCACTTCGACTGCAAGATCCACAAAAAGAGAGTGAAACAGAGATGCAAGGCATGTAGGTCTTACCCTGGGCGGACGGTAGGCCACACACAAACCGATTCTCTGACCCTTCAGTTTCAAAATGACACAAAGTGACTCCACACCAGGGTTCAGCTGACTTGTAAAGATACGCTGCTCAAATTGTATGCCATTCTTTATATAGAGGGCAAGGCCTCCACCTCCTTCTGTCTCAGCTTCACAAATGTTGGTATGTCTGTCGCAGCGTATCATCTGGTAACCCGGTATTGAGTAGTGCCCAGACGGTGTTGCAGGTTGTAGCCACGTCTCCGACACACCAAACACATCAAAATCAAAGTCACACACCACAGAGCACATCTCCGAAAACCCCGTATTCAGAGACCGCATATTTAGGTGTGCGACCTTGAGACCTCTGGAGCCCCCCTCCCGCGCAAGTTTTCCGAGAACCGCGACAAGCCGGCTTCACCAATATGACCGAGGTCACCGGTACCACCGACAGTCTCGGCCCCAAGATCCTCACCGGGCACAGGAGCCGGCATGACAGAAATAGCTTCTACACCGTCGCGAAGGGGAGGATTCGGTGCCGCTGGAGCCAGGTACTGCGAAGCTACAGCAACGATCAGTGATCCAAGACGTGAGGTGCCTCCACGGTTCAAATGGGTACCGTCTCGGGCGAGATCTCTCCTGCCAACACAACAGTTTACTTCCACGAATTCAACGCCGAAGTTGTTGCACATAAGCTCCAATTGGGCGTTAAAGTCGCGGAGAGCTCTATCGCCAATATCTCTGCGAATCAAAATGCTGTTCAACACAATTTTTGAATTTTGAAAATGTGTCTTGGCAGTAAACAGTAGATCCGCCATGCTGTGAAGGGCCTCCCGCTTACCATGCCCTCCATTGTAGCCTGGACCTCCCCTGTATCCCTTCCTAAGGTTATTACATCCTACATGAATATAAACTAAACTTAAATCTAAATCTACAAAGTTCATCAGTCTTTCTTTTATTTGTGAGATTTTAGCACCAGGACAACATTCTAAGATAGCACCTCTGCTAACACTTGGTTTGCTGGCGTAACGGAGATGCGAGTCACCAATTAGGAGGGCTTTGCTGAGTTCTCTGTCAGTGTCAATTACTTGAGGAAGTCTGGCAGGAGTCGATGTAGGGAGTGTGTCAGGAGTTCCTGCAGTGAGAGGCAGGTCGTCGTTGTTGAGGGCAGCCAGGGACAGCACGGTGTAGAGGTCAGCAGCTGCTTGACTCTGCTTTTCTCGCGCCGACATGGTCCGCATCTCTGCTCGAAGAGCCGTCAGGTCAGCCTCCAGAACCTCGATCGTAGTCAGTAGACATCTCCTCTCCGCTTGCAAGGCCGTTATCCTCTCCTCATGCTCCAATTTAAGCCTCTCGACATCAATTTTTCTAAATTTCACCATGAGAAGCTTTCATACTAGCGTTTTCATCCTTAACCTTCTTTAACTGTTCTGTTAAACGTAAAATTCTCTCGTTGCTTTCATCCTCCAATTCGTGGTACTCCTCTGTCTTCTCCCTAATGCTATTGTTCAAGCCAGAATACTTGTTCTCGATGGTTGCAAGTTGGTCACGCAGTAGATTGACATCATTGGTGAGCTCGTTATTTACTCTGGAAATCTCATTTAATTTTATCATGAGACTAGACACATGGGGAACAATTTTTCCAATTGCGTCTACACCAAATTTTGCCAAGGTGCATTTCAACTCACTATAAAACTTAGATGCTAACTCAACTACGTCATCGTCAATATAAAAAAGACCATCAACAATATTGAGAAGTTCAGTTGATCTAGTTATAGGCATTTTGGCTTGAGAAAATAGAAAAAATTGAACAAATTATGAATATAAAAAAATAATAATAACAATAATTAGAGGTGTGCGGATAGTGAATTATTTTTTCGGATCGGATTCGGATCGGATAGCTCAGATTCGGATCGGATAGTTTGGGTTCGGATCGGATAGTTTTCGGATTCGGATACTCGCAATAAAAAAGTGAAATCACTTATCTAAGAATAAATTAGGAAAAATCAATAAAATGTTACCTATCAAAATTATTAAATGGTACATAAAAAATCATGAACAAAAAAACTAAAATTTTTACTTCACTGCATTTCAAATTAATAATAAGTTTATTCCATCAATAAATACAAATTTACAAAATAACAATTACCAGTAACAAATTCTAATATGGCGTAATTCACAAATTAAAACAACAGAAACCTTATAATTCGCCATTAAATGACATCAACTTTCTACTAATTCATCAATTCATTCTACTAATAATCAACTAATTTTCAATTTTATTTCACGATTCAATTATTTTATTTATTACAATGATAAAAACAAATCACCATTAACAAAGAATTAAGATTTGACAGACGCCGTTGGCTCGATGCCATCGGCTATCTGCGCATCGGCAAGGGCTGTGACAGTCGACAGTACTATCAAACAAAGGCCTGTGCGAAGGCGCAGAGTTGTATATATTTGGCAGATAAAATACCCCGATCGGCTGTATAACAATATTGAAACCCGTGAAATTATGGTACCTCGTCGTAATCTAGTTAGTTATTCATCTTAAAATTATCTAAAAATGTAAAACTAATAACGCTTAAATTCATTTAACAAAGATAAAATGTAGATTGAAAACAAGTGGAAAATTTGTTGGTTATGTGAACACTGAACGACGAAATAGGCCAAATGTAAATTGGGCAACACTTTATCGTATTGCTCAAACCCGGAGTAGTTGAGAATGCGATAACTAAACAATTGATCGTCTACGTAGACGATCAGAATGAAGTAGTATTATTTTTGCCGGAAACTTCGTCGCAAAACGAGCTATTATGATGGTTTGTTACCAGTAACATTAAATCAACAATTCAAGTTTTTTCGTAGCCGAAATGAAATTTTATATGGAACAATATCAAACCGCAATCTCGTTGCAACTATCAATGACGTTATGCTTTGTATTTCAAAATTTAATATCGTGTTGAACTTACAGTTACTTAAATGCGTAGTTGAAGAATCGAATAATCATACCGCATCCTCGGACCGCCCAATGACGTTCTTACATTCCGATTGGATATGAATTACGTAATTTTGTCATTTGCGGTCGTCATTCGTATCGCTATAAGGGTATCGCGTCTACCAAGACATTTTTTTGATGAAAGACTACGTAATTTCGTCGTCTTATCAAGGTTTAAGCAAAAATTATTCCAGCTTCGCGGGTATTAACTCGACGAAAATCTCGTTGTTTTTGTTCAAATTGCTGTATTATACAGTCTATCCGAAAATTCGGATATTTATCGGATCGGATCGGATATCTTAAATACATTCGGATCGGTTTCGGATATCCGATCCGATCCGAATCCGAACCGAATTTTCAGATATCCGCACACCTCTAACAATAATATATACTTAAAAACAACTTTTTTTAACAAATATAAATAATAACAGTAATATATTCTTATAAAAAATTCTTAAACACAAATAAAGAAATAAATTATATAAATTAAAAATACAAATAAATTAAATTAAAGTCATTAGATAACAAGAACAAGTAATTTAAATATAAAAACTACCATAAAAATATTACAAACCAAACCTTTATTACATAACATACAAGAGGCAGCTAAATATTGATCCTTCAATTTAAAGTCAGTGATATCAGCACATATAAGTAGCAGGTATTGCAGTTGATAAATTGAAGGCGCCTTAAATGTCCAGCCGCGACGTAGTCCCAGCGGTCAGTGATCAGGGAAGGCGGTAGTTATTGGGAAATCTGGGCCCAGCGGTTGGTAGCGTCCAGTCGACTCAGTGCGATGCGCCGAGAGTCTGATAGCTGTTATCAATGCCGGTGCCAGATAGCTTAACCTCAGAGTTAGTCACTTTGTTTCGACACAATGCATTGTATTTTACAAACATATTAAAAATATCAATCAACTCTTACTTTCGTATGGTTTTAGAAGGTAACAATCTTTCTTATTTTATAAGGTTTTCTCAAATTCTCTGTTGTTTTATCATTCTTGTGATAATTATGCTTAGCTTAACTAAGCAAAAAATGATTACCTTAACTCAATTAACTTTATCGAATAAAGTTCAACATAACTATTAGCGTCAGACAACAAACATTGTTCTTAGCCACTCATAACACTTTAGGTCACTCAGGTTACAGTTGTAACCCAAACAATTTTAACAGCAAACAACACAGACAATCTCAGTCTGTCAAGGCTAAAAACAGAGTGAATATATAGAAGGTATGACAAACGGCAGCTACCTGTGTGCAACCCCTCTCAGAACAATACGTAATGGAATGACAGGAGAAACAAAACTCTGGGCTACAACTGTAGCCTGCATGCAGAGTTAATGGTTGAATAAGACAACCTAATTATTAGGTCAATTAATAACTTCTTCCCTATGGGAAATTCGCTAAAAGGGAAATGAATAAATATTAATATGAACCACTTCTTTGAATTAATTTAATACTGGGGAGTGCTTCACTTGTCCTTTTATATTACATCTAAATGTAAACACTGGGACAGCAACAACATGCCCTTTCTCTTCCCAGGCTGGTGGAGCTCTTTCTTCCATTGTTGGGCACATAGTTGTATCACATGTTTACTGGTTACTTAATTTAGGGCCTTAAGGACCAATTTTGAATTACTGTATGTTTTGTTAAATTTTGGTGTATTACATTACTTATAATATATATATATATATATATATATATATATATATATACATATGTTAACCCTAGAACTGCTAAAGTTGCGATGCATTTACAAATTAAATAAGAAGTGGCAGGGGGTGGCATCTGTCGTCAATTTCGTGAACATCTCACATAACGTCGTCATTGTGACACGTTTTGCTACCTGAGAGCTGGAACTATCTCAAGGACTATGCTCAATCGCCACAAGATTATGTTTTATACACAAGCGCTTTCTCTGGGTAGCACTTCGTGTTGTGGTCTGGGGCGCTAGCTGAAGAGCGAAATGTTTTAAGCCAAACGGAAGTACACAGGTTAAAATCTCCATCAGCAATCCCAATTTGGCTTCCAATGTGAGGTATAGTGGTGGGTGGATCCACCTTAAATAAACAATGACCAGTTGGGGAAGTCGACGACATTTTGTAGGCTTGATTGAGATTGCAGTGGACACCTGTTTTACTTTTTTTTTACCATAGTATGGTTAAGGGGGCATGTCTTGTGTTTTTTGTTTAAACTGATTATTTTAAGAAGAGCTGTACAATAATTATATAATTCAGTCGAATATTCATAGCGGTTCTAGGGATAATAAAGAAATTTCAATGATATAGAAACATGAAACAGAAAATGACTTAAATCTGAATAATTACATACAGAGTAACCCTGGAAACAAGGCTATTTCATCTTGGCCAGGCTTCTTACACAAGAGCATAGTTAACACATACAATCACACACAACCTCACAACATACTTCAAATGTTTAGACTGGTTAAGAGAGCTAGAACAGTCATAAAGCCACAACTCCACCAAGGCTATGCAACAAGAACTCAGACTCAGACACCTGGAAATAACGGATCATGTGGGATCCCACCGTGGGCAGACCCGGTTAAGAAACAGCACAGAGATATGGTAAACTCCATGGCAGCAAGGATAAAGTTTAAACTGCCCGACCATCTATTACGGCCACCTTGTATCCCAGGGTCAGAAACGGGGGAAGAACAATCATGCAATGTAGAAAACAAGGTTTAGTATTTTCTTTATTTTAAAGTAAATATAACTATACCATTTTTGAGCTCAAATTACTATCTGATAAAAAAAACTCTTTTACATATTTATTGTTTTTGTCCATGGTATAACATTTCTAGAAAAAGATGAACCACTAAGAACCATTTTAAGAATGAAGTTTTAAGTGATTTAAAAAGTTGAAATTTCTAAAGACAGCACTTCAATCTGCAACATATTATTTTTCATAGTTTTTTCTTCATACTTAAAATTATAGGTCTGTAAATCACGTTGATAGATAACAACAGCTATTATTTTTTTAACTAACTGAATCTTTAAACTGTTAACCATCACACACCCAACTTAACAAGCCTAAAGTTGTTTATAATAAAATTATGAAGTGGATTTTCTGATGGGACTGGTACCAGAAATCAAGGGTTACTAATCCTGACGCAAAGGAAAAAATGGTCCTGACACTATGTTGGAATCAGGGGGTCTTGGATTCAATTAATCAGTGATTGTTTCTTAATCCATTTATCCAAGTACATAATACTCATACTGATGAATTATTTTCATCTTTAACATAAAAACTTTAAATTCAATGGATAAATGGGTTCTGATATGCCAACTTGATGAAGGAACTAATTTATAATAAAAATATCATCTATATTTTCCAGGGAATGTTCTGTCCCGTTAATCGGCTCAAGTATCGATATCCACCATTTTCAGAAAATATGGCAATGATTCCTGGTGACGGCCGGGTCTGTTGGTGGTACCAGTCTGCTCCTTGTAACATCAACAAGGAGGAGAGGATGTTCCTTGAGGAGCCTGACATTGACGATTGTTAAACCTAACCAAATACATAATAATTCTTACATGATGTTTACAGAAAATTATTAAATCTCACAGGTTTATAAAGGTAGCAAGAGGTCAGTGTCTGATAGATAAGTCGTCGTCATTCTCCAGTCGAGACGCACACAACATAAACTCATCTAAAGAGTTTTTTACTGCGTAAAGAAGGCCTTCTTTATTATTTTTTTCAAATTGTAGCAAATGTTTATGCATGTTTTATATGCCTGAAGATGACCAATTGACTTTGTCAAAACCCTTGGCCATAATAAGTGACTACAAGAGTCACGAGGCAGTCATGAGGTAATTAGGGGTTTGCGGTGCACCGGAAAAATCGGTACGGTACGGTTCCAGCCTTGTACCGAACCTCGGTACGGTACAAAAATTTTTTCGGTACAAGTTCGGTACGGTACAAATAAGGAAAAATTAAGTCACTATCCAGTCGGGATTTTCACTCAAATAAAATAAAAAATCATAAAGTTAAGGATATAATTGAATAAAGGAAATGAATAACTTTTTTTTTTTTAACAATATGTTTTGTATTTCCTCATTAGTGGAACCCCTCAAATCAGAACTAATTGGGACTGAAGCCTGTTCTTCCAGGGAAATAAATACTACGCACTTATTTCGTCACTGTATTCGCGCGATAACCGACGGGTTATACAGGCTGTGCGTTTATAAGGGCAGTGACCTTGGTGGGTCGAGCCTGTGCTAAAAATAAACCATTCTCCCCCTACCCTTACTAACAGGGATGCGTATCGCGCCTGTCTACTGTCTGTGTCTAGTTTAGTGAGCGTTTAGCTGCTGATAATTGCATATCTATAACAACCGACGTGGCTTGGAATTACGGTCGTGTGAAGATTTTCTTCATTTCAACAGTTAAAGCATTGATTTTATAATTACGAAGTATGTAAATTCAATGGTTAAAGATAACAGACTTTAAGGGAAAAACCCTGACTTTGTTAAACCTTGAAAAATAAGCTTATGTGATTAAATTGTTTTTAATTTCCATGTATTTCTTTTTTTGATTTCCCGAGAACATGTTCAGGTATGAGGGGTTCTACTGTAATTTTAAAATATTAACCACTTTATACTAAAATAACTATTTTAGTCTAAAGAGCCCTTTGACATTTTATGAAAATGTTTGATTTAATTTGAACAATTATTGTGATTGGTTGAATTAAAAATAATAAACCAGGACAATATAAAACATAGGTCTTGACTAGGGGGTATTGACTCAGTATATTTTCTGTATTTTTTGTTCTGCAATAAAATACATTATAGTTTTTTATTTTGTTTGTTCATCCTTAGTTTCAAATAGACTTGAGAAGATTATTTCCTCTTATTAATTAGTTACAACATAAATTATAATGTTTAAATAATTATTAATATTTTTAATGTGATATGTTTTTTAAAGAATGGATTTAAAAATCCATTACAGGTTGAAAATTAGTACAGTAAAATATTTCTTTTGACATTGTATATCTTTTTGTAAATTCCTTTCTCAATGTTTTCACTAATTAAGTTCTGGAAAATACTTATGAATAAAAGGGTGAGATCAGTCAATGTTACTAGCGGCATTATTCTCGTGTACCGTACCGTACCGAATTTGTACCGAGAACCGAGGTACAACAATTTGTACCGTACCGTACCGTACCGACCTCATAATTTCCTGTACCGCAGACCACTAGAGGTAATTAGGTAATGAACTTCTCTATGACTAGAGACTGATTTCTATTCTAATCTATAAAGTATTAGTAGGATACTCACACTCCATATGCTGTTCCAAGCTGATACTGAGGTATAATATAAGCCACAAGAGGCCACAGACTGCCAGCCAACATGGAGTATGCCAGTCCGATGATACTCTGGAAATAATAGAGAGTATTCAGCATCTTGATGACTACTAGACCCAGAACGCTATATGCGCCACCAAAGAGTTGTAAATATTGTAAAAAAAGTTCAATGAAAGAACAGAATACATACATTTTCCAATTTAACACAAAGTGACATTTTTCTTCATTTGACAAGGCCCTAAATGAAAGAAAAACTTAATCAACTAATAAAATAAACTGTATGAGTTAAAAATATCACCATTCCACTGTAAATAAAAAATAAATGATCCAAAGATCACAATGCCATATAACAAAAATATTAGGGGTGTGCGAGCCTGGAATTTTAAGTTCGAGCCGAGCTTCTTAAAAAATTCCTAAGCTCGAGTTTATTCAGACCTTCACCTGATCTGAATAGGGTGAGCAATAGAGCAAAAAATGTTTGATTTGATACGATGGGATTCAAAGAATTCTGATTCCAATCGATACAACGCCACAAAACTTCCTATTAAACAAAAATCATACAACTGAAGATAATAAAAAACCTTGAACCTTAAAGCTAAAAATATATTAGACTATCCACCAAATTGTACAGTTCATAATTTAGTTTGATAACTTTCAAGTTTCAAAGATTTTCTAAAATGAATTTTATCTTTGTATATTATATCAACAAAGCAAAGTTTTGCTAAAAAAACTAGACATGGTTGCTACAATAGTAAAATGCAAATATTTTTGATAACTTTTATAGGTAGCTTGACAAGACTAAAACGAAACCAAGAATTATTAAAAAAATCATGCAAGACTGCAAATGGTAAAAATATATTATATATCTATTATAAACCACTCAACTAAATAACAAACTGTTTTAACTATTGTATAAAAAAAAAATATATTTTTAAAACATTGATCAAATCTCAAACCTCTTTAGGTTTAAAAAATATATAAATAAAAGATTGGGAAATAGGAGACATACATACATACTACTTAGTACTTCACATACATACATACACACATACATACATACTACTTCTAGATAGCATTGATTATTATTGTGGTGAAAATTAGAAATAAAAAAATCAACGAGCAATAAAATAGAAAATATAAAAACAGAACCAAGTTAAACAATTAGGCCCTATTGAAACATGTATAATTTTGGTATCATTTCAATGTTTAGTTTTAATTAAATTCATATTTATAAATTAAAAATAACATACAACCTTTAAAAATTAAATTAGTTATTTTCACAACATGTATTTAAAACTATTCAATCAGTACTCTTTATGCTCTATCCTCTCCGATTAATGACTATTAAAGAGAAAACATAAAACCCAATTTTTAACTAGATAATAATATGTAGAGAGTAAATGACCGCAAAATAAAATAATGAAGTTCCATAGTCGGTTACAAACGTCAACAAACCCGTCATTCCCACCCCCTGAGCAAGGCTCAAGGTCATATTTTTTGTTACCCACTGCCATTATTGCTTGTCCACGGTCCCCCTCGTCTCTTATCACTAACAGCTTACACCCGGTTTAACTGAGAATCACAAATTTAATGTTTTCATTTGTGATTCATCATGCTGATAAAACATTTACATACAATAGATGTCTATTGTAATCAACAATTTAAAATAATTCCTCATATACTCAAGGAATATTTTTTGGAATAAATATTGTTAAATCCATGCATCTACTCTTTTTGCGTAAGGAAGGCAATGGAACCTGTCAGTTGATGACGAAAATGAGATATTATTAAAACTAAACTATTAAAAAGTAAATATGATTTAATTCAATACTATTCAATGTTGATTATTAGTATTTTTCTTTGAATTTACTTACAAAGAATACTGAAGTTTGTTTGAATGAGGCAAAAAAATAAATTGTATAATATATTAAATACAACATGAGTCTACTTTTTCTACATGCAATAAGTGTCTGATCGTACTACTCTTTTTATGCGTACTCTGTATTTATCTGGAAGTACCGGTATACAATTATAATTTTGAGTCGGCAGCGCTACAGCTGATTTCTTGGTGAGTTCCATCTGATTGAGAACAATGTCATCTGTTTCACTTCTTATTATGACATCTCAAAATAAGTAACATTACTTCTTCCTTTAATCTGAATTCATCAAGTACACAGATGTAAAAACAAGCGTATAAACAGACTTATTAAAAATTACGGTGTAATTTAGGAAAAATAATATTGAAAATGTAAAACCTTATAACTAAATACCGATATTTCACATTCATACTTGGCTTAAAATACCTACAAGCGTAGGCCGCCATTTCACAGACTAACTGACCGAAACGATTTTGTTGTATTTACATGAACAAATAAATAAATAAATACATATATGATCTGTTATATTTATGTTTACGGTTGGAAGTTATATATACACAATATACGTGAAAAAAAATTTAAAATGCAAATTTGCTTTAAATGTAATGGTGATACCAAAAATACCCCCGTCGCAGCAGACCTACGTACTCAGCAAATTTCCAAATCAATACTACTTACTTACTCTTACTCCCATGGCCATTTGTACCCCAAGTGGTACTTGGCCTCACCAACGCACTGCCTCCATCTTGCCCTGTCTCTTGCTGTGTCTTCATCCACTTCCATCCTGGCCATGTCTATTTTAACTCCATCCTTCCAGCGTTTCTTTGGCCTGCCTCGTGGTCTCCTCCCCGTCGGATTGCATGTCCACACTTGTTTTACTTTCCTCTCTTCTAATGATATGACCCGTCCATCGAAGTCTCCTACTCTTAACCTCAGCTACTACGTCAGGTTCCTTGTAAAGGTCCCTTAGTTCACGATTATGTTTAATCCTCCAAGTGTCCCCTTCCTTTGTGGGCCCAAAGATTTTGCGCAGGACTTTGTTTTCAAACGTTATTAATTTCTTTTCTGTACTTTTATCCATAGTCCAGGTTTCGGCTCCATATAGAAGAATAGGTCTTATAATGGTTTTGTAGATTTTGATTTTAGTGCGGTGAGACAATAATCTTGTTGATAATAATTTGTTTAACGCAAACATACTTCTACCAACCAAGTTTTTAAAAATTACGGTGTAATTTAGGAAAAATAATATTGAAAATGTAAAACCTTATAACTAAATACCGATATTTCACATTCATACTTGGATTAAAATACCTACAAGCGTAGGCCGCCATCTCACATACTAACTGACCGAAACGATTTTGTTGTATTTACATGAACAAATAAATAAATAAATACATATATGAATATCTGTTATATTTATGTTTACGGTTGGAAGTTATATATACACAATATACGTGAAAAAAAATTTAAAATGCAAATTTGCTTTAAATGTAATGGTGATACCAAAAATACCCCCGTCGCAGCAGACCTACGTACTCAGCGAATTTCCAAATCAATACTACTTACTTACTCTTACTCCCATGGCCATTTGTACCCCAAGTGGTACTTGGCCTCACCAACGCACTGCCTCCATCTTGCCCTGTCTCTTGCTGTGTCTTCATCCACTTCCATCCTGGCCATGTCTAATGATATGATATCTAATGATATGACCCGTCCATCGAAGTCTCCTACTCTTAACCTCAGCTACTACGTCAGGTTCCTTGTAAAGGTCCCTTAGTTCACAATTATGTTTAATCCTCCAAGTGTCCCCTTCCTTTGTGGGCCCAAAGATTTTGCGCAGGACTTTGTTTTCAAACGTTATTAATTTCTTTTCTGTACTTTTATCCATAGTCCAGGTTTCGGCTCCATATAGAAGAATAGGTCTTATAATGGTTTTGTAGATTTTGATTTTAGTGCGGTGAGACAATAATCTTGTTGATAATAATTTGTTTAACGCAAACATACTTCTACCAGCCAAGTTTATTCTGTTCTTTATTTCTATGTGTTCCTCACTATGTGCGCTGATAAAAACTCCTAAATACTTAAAAATGTCAACCTGTTCATATTGTTCTTCTATTTCTGTTATGTTTTCCTCGTTCTCTGACCCTCTTCCAAACCTAACAAGTTTTGTTTTGTTGTCATTTATTTTCAGACCCATTGTTTTTGTTTCCCTTTTCAGGATCTCAAACATTCTTTGGAGGTCTTCCTTGGTTTCTGAAAGTAGTACCACATCATCTGCAAAGGCAAGTGCACTTATCTTGTTGCCAATTTTTATTCCATAATCTGTTTTTTTTAGTTCTTTCAATGCTCCCTCAAGAGCTATGTTGAAAAGTGTCGGTGATATAATATCTCCCTGTCTGACTCCTGTTTTTATATCAAAGGGTGATGAATACTCATTTTCTATTTTTACCTTGCTCTTAGAGCCATTAACACTTAAAGCCGCTAATTTGGTTAGTTTTTTTGGAATTCCAAAATTTTCCATTTTAAGCCAAATCTTTTCCCTGTGAATACTGTCATATGCTTTAGAGAAGTCAATAAAAAGTCCATAGAATGTTTTACCAAATTCCCAATATTTTGCTATTGCTTCCTTTAGGATGTATATTTGATCTATTGTGGACCTGCCTCTTAGGAAACCAGCCTGATACTCTTCAATTATTTCCTCAGTGTATTTTTCGAGTCTCTTCTGGAGTATCTATGACATCACCTTATAGGATGTACTTAGGAGAGATATCCCTCTATAGTTGTTAGGGTCTCTCTTGTCACCTTTTTTGTGGATTGGTATTATTATTGCATTTCTCCAGTCTTCAGGGATATCTTCCTCTTCCCATACCTGTGATATTATTTTATGTAGTTGCTTCGCCAGTTCCAATCCTCCAGCTTTTAATATTTCCACACATATCCCATCCTCTCCTGGTGCTTTGTTGTTTTTCATGCTTTTAATAGTTTCCTGTACCTCCTCCACTGTCGGTTTTTCAACGTTTGGTTGAACATTCATATATGTTGGACTATTTACCCTTTCGGTGTCCTCTTCTCCATTTAATAAATCTTGAAAATACTCCTTCCATATATCTAGCACTTTTGATTTCTCTATGACAATTTCTTCATTTTTCTTTACTCCATAAGAAATAGGAGTATATCCTCCTTTAAATATCTTAATTGTCTTGTAGAAACTCCTAGGGTTCTTGCTCTTATCGTTTTCTGCTTTTTCTAAAAGACTATTTATATATTGCCTTTTTTTAGCTCTAAACAGCCTAGTCATCTCTCTGCATGACTTATTGTAGCTTCTTTTATTTTCGTCACTTGGGTTTCCTAGCCAGTCTTCTTTCTTTTATTTTGAGCTGACATTCATCGTCAAACCAAGGTTTCTTCCTCGGTCTTTTTGCCTTTCCACACACATCTTTTGTTGTTTCTTGTACTACTGTTTTAAAAGTCTTCCAGTTGTCTTCCAATGTGCTTTCCAAGTCCCCTAGGACTTGAAATCTGTTTTTCAATTTTATACAAAACTCATTTACAGTCTCTTTTGTTTTCAGCTTCTCAATTTCCCATCTATCTTGTTGGCTACCATTTTTTGTACTTTCAACTGCTATGCGCTGTTTTATTTTTACCAAGACTAAGTAGTGGTCTGACCCACATTCAGCCCCTCTTATGCTGTGTACATCTAGGATGCTCGATTTATGTCTTTGGTCTACCATGACATGATCAATTTGGTTTTTAACCAGCCCATTTGGAGCCACCCATGTTTCTTTATTGTCTATATGTCTTTGTGTGGGAACATAGTACTTACAACTTTGAAATTCATTACTTCGCTAAAGCTAAGGAGTCTAACTCCGTTGTCATTTGTAACTTCATGAAGGCTGTGTTTACCAGTAACTGTTCCCCATATACTCTCTTTGCCAATCTTTGCATTGGCATCTCCAAGAACTAATCTAAGGTCATATTTTGGTAACTGTGAGGTAAAATCTTCTAGTGACTCATAAAATAAATCTTTAACTTCTTCATCTGCGTCTTCTGTTGGCGCATAAATACTGACTAGAGACATGTTCCTAAATCTACCCTTAATTCTAATATTGCACATACGCTCATTGCACGAGTTAAAAGTTATCACAGCTGAGGCCCATTTTTTTCTAACAGCAAATCCTACACCTCCATAATATCTTCCATCGTTTGAACCACTATAATAAATAATGTAATCTTTGGTGTTGATTTTTCCTGCTAGTGGCCATCTTGTCTCTTGGAGAGCTACGATATCCAAGTTGTATTTATTTAGTTCATTTGCAAGGGTGTCCACTGCACCAGGTATTGCCAAACTTCTTACATTCCAGGTACCCATTCTCAAATCCTTCTGACATAGCCGGGTCTTGTTCCTATTAGTTCCATCTTGATCCGAGGCTGTTTGTTGGTGATACGTAACAGAGAGGGTTTCACAGAGCAGGTTGTCAGCCTAGCGTCCAACCCCCAACCTGGAGGGCCAGGAGTTTGTGATCGGAGTCTTCTTCTCCTAGGCCAATTGCTTTCACTGCAGCTCAAAGACGTTGGCCTGGCCTCGGTGTTAGATCAGAGTGTCCTTCTCCTAGCCTTTGGGTATCCAAACCCTCACGTACAAGGCAGTACGGGCAGTGCTTATTTGATGGCGGCACTTGTTCGCCATGACACAGCACTATCATTGGGCTCATGTGGACTTGTTGAGTGTGATCCCGCCACAGATCACCCTCCCACGCCCTCTGGTGCTGCCGCCTCGGTCCGGGACTGCTTATTCGGGTATTCCCTTATTCGCAGCTGTCCACCATATCTGACGGAACGTCCGCTATCCGCCACCTGCGACCCGCCCTTTACCTGAGGCTCGGTTCCCCTATTAGAGCTGGGACTAAAGGGGAAGGGCTCCAAATCAATAACAAAATAATAATAATAATAATATACGAAAAGTTTTATCATTATCTATCAATAAATATGAGAATTATTTGCCAACTCTCCATAAGATTAACATGGGAAAGAGTATGCAGGTTTGCTGCTGTAAAGAACGCTGAAAGTAGGTGTTTCTAGTGTAAACAATTTATATTTTGACCATTTATATCAAGTTTCATCAACATCTGTCCACAAATAAAGCAGTTTACCCAAACTCTATATGATAAACATGGGAAAAGAGTATGCAGGTTAGCTGCCTTAATAAACACATAAACTATAATTTTTAAGCATAAATGTATGGATCTCAACCACATGAAGCTAAAGATCAAGTTTCATCCAAAAATATTTGATAATAAGTGAAACGTTATTTTTTCCTTATCCTCCGTAAGATTAACATTGGAGCCCTAAAATACAATGTACTGTATTTAGATTTTTTAATATATCGGTAACCATTGAAGATATAGAAAAACTTTAGGGAACTAAATTGTGTAGTTTTTTAAGGTGATTCCAATAGTGAAAGATAAAATTTGAAATTTTTTTAAATTACGTGAGAAAAACGTAAAAACCCCATTTTTGGGGTACAAAACCCCCCCAAACTACCCGTTCTGATTGTCCGATATGTCTGGTTTACGAACTCGTCCGAGCAAATGCAGGAACACACGTCTCTATCAAATTTGGTCTTGATTGCACCATTTTTACGCGAGTTATCGTGTTCACATACACACACACACACACACACATATATATATATATATATATATAAATTTTAACGACTAATGTTTTTGGTCTCTGGGCACCTTAAGAAGAAAAAATAACATGGTCCCGGGCTTAAGTCTTACCATGAGACCTACAGTAATAGCTTCTTCCCTACGGGAAATTCGCTAAAATAAAAATTATTTATAGTAGAAATACCTACTTTGAGTGTTCCTCACAGCAGCAAACCTGCACACTCTTTCCCATGTCAATCTTATGGAGAATAGACTAAAAATTCTCATGTTTATGGGCAGATTTTTATAAACTTGTCAAATATTATTGTTATTATATTATTGATTTGGAAATTCGCTGAGTACGCAGGTCTGCTGCGACGGGGGTATTTACAAATTATTTACTAATTTGTCATTTATTAAATACATAAAATAATTATCTATGCGAAACCACTATTCACATATTGTTCACCACCATCTTCAATCAACAACTGTCAAATAGCTATAAAGCAAATGTTTTGATTTGTATTGTTTACATTTGATTTTCCATAAGCTTAATGTTAATTTTTTAGATTTTTAAATTGATATTACAATAAAACTGGAATTTTCCTGGACATTAGACCTATCTAGAACTTATTTTTTACTCGGAAATTAGTTAATTCCAAAATTTAAAGAAATTCGTTGGAGCCGTTTTCAAGATCCTTGTGCAAATATAAATACAAGCCTTGCTCGTATTATAGTATTGGATGTTTCAATAAAGTAAATATTAAAAATTATTAAAAAGTGGTTGGAAATTATCAAAAACATTATTATTGAATGGTAATTTGGGACATGTTTTTTTACCATAAGAGAAATTGAGTTTATATAATCAAAGCAGTGATGTGACGACCTTAAATATTATTGGGAATACCACAATTTACAATTTACTTTGGCCGGTAAATGTTTATAAAATCTCTTAAATCTTAAATCATTGTAATATGATGTTTATAAAAGTACTGAACTACTTGTTTACCATGGTTGTGAAAGGGCTGATGAAAGTAAAGGCAAGCATCCCGTGAGCGATGATGGTGCAGAATATTGAAGCCGAAACCCAGAATACATTCCGACCAGTCTTGTCTACAATGTAGCCAGACACTGGGGAGAACAGAGCGGAGGTGATGTAAAGAATGCTGTTGGCATGGCTGGCATCCGCATCTGTCATGTCAAACTTCCGCTCAAAAAACACCCTAGAAACACAAGCATTTTAGTCGGTATCGTTTTGCACCTCATCAACAATTACCATGTTTATAGCTTTCTTCATTACAGCTTAGCTGTACAAGAAAGTTTAAACTTTCTTCCCTCCAAAATTGTTAAAGACTAATGATAGGTAAAAATATTCTTTTGACAACTATTCTTCTTAATATTCAGGAAGCGACTAGTTTTGAGATATTACTATTTTCATTTTTCATTTTAGCGAATTTCCCATAGGGAAGAAGCTATTACCATAGGTCTCATGGTAAGACTTATGCCCGGGACCATGTTATTTGTTCTTCTTTAGGTGACTAGAGACCAAAAACAATAGTCGTTAAAATTTATATATATATATATGTGTGTGTGTGTGTCTGTGAACACGATAACTCTCGTAAAAATGGTCCGATTGAGACCAGATTTGGTAGAGACGTGTATTCCTACAAATGCTCGGACGAGTTCGTAAACCAGACATATCGGTCAATAGGAACGGGTAGTTTGGGGGGGTTTTGTACCCCAAAATGGGGTTTTTTGTGTTTTTCACATGTAATTTTTAAAAATTTCAAATTTTATATTTCACCATTAGAATCAGCTTAAAAAACTACACAATTAAGTTCCTTAAAGTTTTTCTCTATCTCCAACGGTTACCGAGATATTGAAAAATCTAAACACAGTACGTTGTATTGTGGGGCTCCAATGTTAATCTTATGGAGGATAAGGAAAAATTAATATTTCCCATATTAATCAATATTTTTGGATAAAACTTGATATTTAGCTTCATGTGGTTGAGATCTATCCGTTTATGCTAAAAAATCTTAGTTTATGTGTTTATCATGGCAGCAAACCTGCATACTCTTTTCCCATGTTAATCATATAGGGAATAGGCAAACTCCTTTATTTATGGACAGATGTTGATGAAAGTTGGTATAAATATTAAGATAAAAATTATTTATGGTAGAAATGGCTACTTTCAGTGTTCCTCACAACAGCTAACCTGCACACTCTTTCCCATGTTAATCATATGGAGAATAGGCAAGTATTTCTCATGTTTAAGGACAAATTTTTATAAAACTTGTCATATATTATTATTATATTATTGATTTGGAAATTCGCTGAGTACGCAAGTCTGCTGCGACGGGGGTATTTATTTTTGAAAGACAAATTTTGATTTATTAAGCCTGTAAAATATTATAAATAAAAACTAATAAAAAATTTTATTAGGTTTATTAATAGGGTTAAAAAATAAAAAATAGGGTTGATAAGTATAACTCATTAGCCCTTACCGCGCGGCTGGCGACTTTTTTCGTAGCAACGTAGGGTCAAACAGAGGGGTAAATGAGTTTACTCGCGATCAATCATTTTGGCACATTTACTGCGCTGTAGTTCGCGAAACAACCTATAGGGTGCATTGTGATGATGCTTTAGCCTCTATGCACTCACAAAACCAATATGGGGCTTTGTTTAAATATCTAGTGACTGAAATTAGTTAAATGATCACTTACCAATTGATATTTTTTTACATCGTTGGTATTCAATAAGATGAAACATTAAAAAAAAAACTTCAAAAAAATCATGACACATATTTACAAATAATGAAAAAAACAAAGAACTATTTACATGATGAATCATATTATGAATCCAATTCATGTGTGTTTTTTTGAAGTTTTTTTTTTAAATGTTTCATCTTATTGAATACCATCGACATAAAAAAATATATTGTGTTATGTGTTATAACACAAAACACAATATATTACACAATGTTTCGTCGGCTGATGATGATCTGTCAAGAGACCGAAACCGGTTCCTGTAAGGAATTTTAATAAATTGACACCTGAAGGGCAGATGCCATTCAATTGGTAAGTGATCATTTAACTATCTAGGTGTCTAGGCTTTCGAAGTAATGAAAATAATAAATAATAAAAATAATAATGAAATTAGTTGTTATGCGACTTTGGTCCCGTATTGCTTTGAACGGGAAAACTCGTGAGTCGCTACGGCTAGCTGTTTTCACTTTCGCCAACCTTGTTTGTTGACATATTTGTCTATATATGTTTATTTTCATTGTGTTTTAGTTGTAAATAGAGTATATTGTGTGAATGTTTTTTATGTATAGAATTTATTAACTAATTATTACTAACTGAAATGGGCTCATCCAAACAAAAAAAAACCTTTTTTAATACCTAAAAATAGTCTTAAAATATTCAATAATTAAAAATGAAGCATATTTTTGTTTTCTACTTTATTAAAGCTACTAAAATCCAAAAAGAACATTGGAAAATAATATATATATATAATTATAGATTTTTTACAATAAATGAGCAGGTAACATGATTTCCAGTAGCGCTTTAAGGGTTAGAATTGCAATACTGATTAATATTATACGTCTATCAGTTACAAAATTCTTCCATCTATAAGAAAATATTATTTTCAAAAGGCCAGCACTATAATGAGTAATATTACATTATCTAACAAGGGGCCCCACAATGATGCTGGTAGAGGCAGTGAAGATCTCTTTGTAATCTAATCAGTATAATTCTGTTTGGTTGAATCACCCACTGCATTCTTAACAAAAATTCTAGTCGTCTCTTAACAAATAATTTATGAGTTCATATCGAGCACTTTCACCTACTCAACTACAATGGACATAGTTTATGGTAATTAGAGGACTAAAAATATCTATCACTTCTAGTTTTTATATTAAGTATTACACATTTGAAATACTATCTCAAACATATTTCAATCAGTAACTTTGCTACATTGTTTATTTAACATATCCCCACGGGAATATACCCGTAGAAGGTAGTTGAATTAAATTTGTGAAATGGATGTTGAGTATAACTTGGATAGTTTATATATATATATATATATATATATAAACTATAATCATGCAAACATCCTCTTTTATAAATATTGATATATGTGCCTGTGAACACGACAACTCTCATAAAAATGGTCTGATCGAAACCAACTTTGGTAGAGATGTGTATTCCTACATTTACTCAGATGAGTTTCTAATCGAGACATATCGGTTAATCGGAAAGGGGATTTTAGGGGGGTTTTATACCCCAAAAATGGGTTTTTTTTATTTTTCACATGTAATTAAAAACATTTATTTTTATCTTACACCATTAGAATCAGCTTTAAAAAACTACACAATTTAGTTCTATTTTTGAATTAATCTTTGTATTTAGCTTAATTTGGTTGGGATGAAATGAAATGAAGTCTTTATTTGAGAGGCGAAGTTAGGACTAACAAGTTCTCTCTACTACTTAACCTCTAATAAAGAAAATTTATACTAACTAAGATAAAAATCTCAAGTCCTAAGTAATAACATAAAATAAAATAAATTATAAAATAAACATTGTTTTTGAAAACAAAAAAACTAGACCAAACACGCTCCATTCTCTCAATCGCTGTCGCCCTAGTTCCTGCCCCAACGATGACTTATATCACCCGTCACTACCCTGGCCTAAAATATGACGCTTCACCTCCGCCTCAAACCGAGCATGGTTACCCTCATTTTTAAGAATATCAGGAAGGAAGTTCCAGTACCTAGAAACAGACAGTGAAAGAATTGGTATATAGGGTTGTTCGATGAATCGGAATTGAAAGAAGTCGAGAGCCCCTGCGAGTGTTGCGAGTACTTATATGAGAAATGAAAGTGAAATTATTGTAAAGATAAGAAGGTACATTATCTAAATAGGTGCATAGGGATCTATACATTATGCTAAAAATCATAGTTTATGTGTTTCTCACAGCAGCAAACCTACATATTTCTTCCCATGTCAATGTTACGGTTGGAGAGTAGGCAAATACTCTTATTTATCAAGAGGTATTGATCAGTCTTGTTGTATTATAATATTTCATATTATTGAGGTGGATGTTTGCTGACTATTTAAGTCTGCCGCAACAGGGATATTTATTAACATATGTTTACTTTGAAGTATCTATTTCCTTACAATTTATTGAAAAATTTGTGAAATGGATGTTGAGTATAACTTGGATAGTTTGAACCTCAAAGGACCAGCTAAAACTTCAAACGATCCTATTTATTATTAAAATGTACTAAAAAACAAAGTACAGTAACATATCACACTTTTTAACTTAAAAAGTATCATATTTTGTAACAGGATCAGGCCCAGAGAGTGGACTATGCGTGCGGTTGGTGTGTGACATAGAACCAAGGCTTTATAGCCTACATGAGGCCTACAAATAAAATAGGACTAAAATTTTTTTTCTTAAAGAAGAATTTTATTTTTTCCTATTTAACTTCATGTAGAAGTGTCAGATAGCACTTTCAAAATCATAGTCATCACTATTTGAAAAAAAATATTGCTTCGTAAATAAGATTTTCAAAATTTAAATTAGGTTCTAAATATTGTTTATATTTTATTTATCAAGAGGTATTGATCAGTCTTGTTGTATTATAATATTTCATATTATTGAGGTGGATGTTTGCTGACTATTTAAGTCTGCCGCAACAGGGATATTTATTAACATATGTTTACTTTGAAGTATCTATTTCCTTACAATTTATTGAAAAATTTGTGAAATGGATGTTGAGTATAACTTGGATAGTTTGAACCTCAAAGGACCAGCTAAAACTTCAAACGATCCTATTTATTATTAAAATGTACTAAAAAACAAAGTACAGTAACATATCACACTTTTGCTTCGTAAATAAGATTTTCAAAATTTAAATTAGGTTCTAAATATTGTTTATATTTCTATAGTAATTGGTATTGAGCTTTTTCTCAATACCAATGCTCATAAGTAAATGTTGGATTTGTTTAGTAATACTTGTCAAAAATAGCAACAAATTACAACTCTCCGTAATACAACATAATTTAAATCTGGTTCAATAACGAAAAAAATTATGTTAGCAATAAAAACCACAAACCACTTACGTATGTATGTGAACAACAGATTTCTGATTGAACTATCTAACATAACCTATTTTTAGCTGTTCTCTGTAATAATGTTGGAAAATAATGTTGTTATTTTCATGCTTAAGATTATTTAAAGTATTTTGTGTTGGTTTATCATAAGCGTATTTCAGTAAATAGTGTAGAACCATAATAATGACTTTAGAAATAAAGTTCGCCTAGGCCTAATCCAGTAACGTACTTAATTAAAATATTTTTTTATATGTTGTGTTTAACAAACCATTAACTACGCACCACACTTACAGTATCAAAACACTGAACATGTAAGCCTACAACACAAACACGAATCTTCTGTCACTCAATCAACTCACACCGACAAACCGTCTCGTCGCCACTAGCACAACACCGCGCGGCGTTGACAGTCTTTGAGTTGACGTCTGTATATGTGACTGTTGTTTACGGATATCAGGTTAGCCACTCGCCACTGGCCTACCCACCACTCCTACTCTATATAATGGTGCAATTTCGCAAATAAGCGTTTTCATATTAATAAAAAGCGTTTTATGTTACTGACTGCCGACTGCCTCATTTTTAAAAATAAATCTCTGCCCACTGCCTCTTTTTTTGGCTGATAGGGGTGGGGAACGTCCACCAAATCGCCCCTCGCTGGATCCGCCATTGTATTTTGGTAATTGTTTGCAACAAAAGGTCGTTAGCACCAAACCATGTACTGAAGTGTGGTCCGTTACATATGGAACATGTCCTGTGTTGGAAGGTTGATGAAATGGATCAAATTTACTTTTATTGCATAGTACCATTCCTAAAAATAAAGGGACATTTTTCATACTTCATATAGGATAATTTTGATGCCAACCTTAAAATACAGACGATTCAGTAAGAATGTGATGTAGACGATACTAAAAAAACATGTGCATGTAAAATAAATGGTTAAACAAATTTCAAAATTTGCAACTGACAAACATTTGTATCCTAATATTCGTATGAACATTTTGAATTTGCTTTGAGCTTTACAAGGAGGTATCGAAAGTATCATTATCAAGAATTTTTTTCAATTACTAGTAGCCTACTGTAATGATATCGGTGATTGATAAAATTTGATATTGACACATCCCTAGTGAAAGCTAATCGTAACTTTAAAAATATTCTTTTTACATAAGACTATAGTGAATGTAGACTTCTTATGCTGTTGTAAGGAGTAAAGACTTTTTTTGTAACTTCACTCAGCCAGTAAACATAACACAAACATAATATACAAACATAACATAACATAACATAAAATAGACCTCAGATTGTCTGTCATGTTGTACTGTTGCTACACAAATACCATCTATGTCAGAGGTACATATCCAGATAAATTAGGCCTACAGTAAAACCCAATTGTTTATGATATTCAATGAGTGGAGGTACAAGGAACTATAACTAGACTTGTTCCTTACAGAGGCAATAAGCAGACTACATGCACTTTATACTCAGCCACTATACTCAACCAATCAATGATGGAATGTTTGCAGCATACAGGGATAAGTTTTATTTTGTAATATTACCATACAGTTCCTACGGGTACAAAAAACTTAAAAGTTCACAAAAATAACAACTCACATTCCAAGGGCAATGAGGGGAAAGATGGCGACATAATATGCAACACAAATCACAGTTATCAACCAGAAAGTAACATTGAAATCTTTGACATCTGTTATTCGCACCACCTCAGTATTGGGATTATCTCTTGCACTTTCTTCTCTTTTATTTTTCAACAACCCTAAAATAATTGCTCCGAACAACGACAAGACACAGGTTACAGCCGCTGAAACAAAGAGTAAGTTTTTTAAATAAATTAAATCCTTTTGATGTATTCCAACATAAAACCAATTTAAATTTTTCAAAGGTTGCTGATCATCTGCTAATAAGATGTGGTCAGAATATTTGTTTACAAGGTGTTTGGTCAATTTGTGTAATGAAAATTATGATTCAGTAAATAAATTAATGTTTCAGTCCTTAAGATTATTCACATATTCTCATCTGAACGATAGTAGTGAGCTCACACACTACTACCTTGAGTCAGTAGTGTCCAAAATTATAAAGTAGAAACAAAAACACAAATCTGTTGGCTCAAGGCCAACACTTCTTAAATGATTAATAAATAACATTAAATTAATTCTTCTAAAAATACTTACCAAAGAATAGGTAATATTGGGTGATGAACTCGATACATTCAAAATATAAGAGAAATAAGGAAGAAATTTATTTTGTTTTATTTCCCAGAAGAATAACATTGGATATCCTTAGATAGCATACTGTGTTTACCCCAGACTATTTATTTAACTAAATTTATAGCAGTTTGTTATAGCTATAATTAAAAATACTTATTACTTTACTTTTTGACATGGATATGTCATAGCTCTTAGGGGGAGGGTGTTGTTATAAATTTGTAATATGAAAATTCGAAACATAAGAATTGCTGTTTAGATGAACTGGATGACTTCGGATCCTAGGCGACGATATGTCATTGCCAAAGCCATGCAAAACTTCCCAGGCGATAATGTATTTGTGCATAGCTTCCCAGGCGACAACATAGCGGCGCTCTGAACTATAATTTATGCTCTAAGACTTTTACTACGGCAAATTAAGGACGTTATGTAAAAATATTGTTTACACACAAGCGTTATTAAAAATAAGTAATAATAATTGACTTTAATATCTTTATTATATAAATCGTAATAAACCTGTTAAAGATAAGGTATAAACCTTTTTAGTGAATTTTCCACAGGGAAGAAGCTATTATCGTAAGTCTCATGGCGAGACTTTAGCCCGGGACCATGTTATTTTTTAGTTTTTAGGTGATCAGAGGCCAAAAAATAGTCCAAATTTATATAAATACACAGTGGGACCCCTCCAATTTGAACCCCGGAAATCTTAAATCCTGGCAAATCCGAACACGTTCTAGGGAAAACAAAAAAATGAAACAGCTGAAAATTAAAAATAATGATTGCATTTGCTTCCGAGTGGGAAATAGGTTGGATCATTAATTTGTCTAAAGGGAATGTTTTCAGATCATCTAAATAGCTGTTCTTATTCTTTTATATTAAAACTCAATACAACAGCTCTAGTATTTTTTATGGAAACTACTGTGCTAAATTTCCATACTGTGTGTTTAGTGTTTTGTAAATAGTGTTTTTATTTATAGTGAATTTTGAAATTAATTTTTTCTAGTTCGCTCTATCAAACATTTTGATTTTATGACTTGTAATAAATATTTATAACAAGTTGTTCTACTAAAATTGAACCTCAACACATGACATTTACTCAGTATATATCAGCTAATCCAGAGACAACGTTTTTTATATAAGTCATACTTTAGGCCTAATCATCTGGAACAATCAACTATATTGAGAAAATTTTTCATACTTTTTCTTACATTTATTTTGTATCATAACAAGTGTTATATGTATTTATGCTGATATTTTTATTTTAAGAATTTCCCACAAAGTGAGTCTAACAAGTTTTGACATAGATTACTAGCAATAAAAAGCAAAAAATGACTGATATAAATGAAAAATTGAATAAAACCCCCAAATTTTACAACTTTTTTATTATATATATAAGTCTGTAAATTATATATTTGTCTCCATAGTTATTACAATCAACAAATCTATCCTGGGATATATCATTAGTATGTAAAATGTCCAGCACCAATATACATGTGATTCCCATATAAAGCCATAAAATGTAGCAACTTCAAAAACTTTAATTTTAAATGCATATTAAATTCGACCTGAATGGCTTTTCGGGGTACAACTAAATGGACCCCAAAAGTTTAAGTCTGGTCAAGGCTATACAAATTCTAGGTTATAAAAAATTTTAGCGAATCCTAGAAATCTTTTAGCAAACTTTGCTTTGTTGATATAATATACATAGAAAAAACAATATTAGGTAAAATATATAAGGTTTAGAATAGAATTATATTCTACTATTCACAGTCATACATTGATTTTTTTAATAATTCTTGTTTTCATTTTAAGTCTGGTCAAGGCTAGCTATACAAATTCTAAGTTATTAAAAATTGTAGCGAATCTTAGAAATCTTATAGCAAAGTTTGCTTTGTTGATATAATATAAATAGATAAAATACCTTAAAAAAATCTTTGGAACTTCAAAGACCTAAAAACTAAAAATTATCAAACTAATTATGAACTGTAACAATTTAGTGAATAGTCTAAAAATATATTTTTTGGCTTTTTATATTTTTTTCAAGGTTTTTTTATTATATTCTGTTATATTATGATTTTCGTTTTACAGAAAATTTTGTCGTGTTGTATCGAGTCGAATCACATTGATTCGTATCGGAATTCTTTGAATCGCATTGTTGTATCGAATCGAAACATTTTTGCTGCATCATATTACAAAATATTTAACTTTTAATCAAAATCATAAGAGCCACATTTGAGAAATATTTTTTTTCCTACATTTTAAAAGTTTTTAGGATGAAATATTCTTAGAAATAGAAAAAAATAAACATCTAGCGATCAAGTGGATATGTTTAACTAAAGTAAATACAACATTTTGTATTTTTGGAAAATATGTTCTTTTTACATACTATTGCATAGATGGGAGATTAGGCTAGATAGACCTTTGTAGATACCAACCTATAAAGAGTGTGACACCAAGGCACTGGTAGCCAGTGAAGTACTGTTCCACCCAGTTGTACATCGGCCTAAGCACCCACAGGTTAACAGTGCTACCAACACGAGCAAAGCTGAGCTGTAGACCAAACACGGTGTTGAGCTCCTTACCCATGAACCACACGACAGCATAGTTGTTTTGGGCTACTGCTAGGGACTCACCTCCGATACTGAGGGAAGAAGAGGCATAATCTTAAGAAGCATTCAAAATGTATCAACAATGGAATTTTAAAATTATCCTTGTTAAATAATTTCAGAGCTAGTTAAGAGCAAGAGGTTTCTTTGATGACACAATATGATACTGTACATCCATAAACATCAGTAGTCTTGTTACTTTCTATGGAACTACAGTTTAACGTGAAATCCAAACCACTTTTGCCTCTAAATGATGAATAGGTATAATTATGAGGATGGTCTTGGCGGAAGAATGCAGCATTCAATAGTGCAGACGTTAATCCCTACCCGAGAGTATCACACCACCGACCAATGCTCATAACTATCCACAATTTGTGACCTCCAAGTAGCAGGACATGCCATCGGCACATTCTGAAAGACTTTCTCTTCTTGTACATATACTATGTATAAGTGGAGAAAATAAAAACCACTTAGTTCTGGATCTAGGTCTTGTGATAATACCATTGTAGCCTAATGCCTCTATTTACTTTAGAAAATTTTTAAAAATCTAATGATGTAACCAGTTCCCACGCAAATTATGCTACTGCCCACCACTCAAAATAAAATAGTGAGAAATTCTGCTGCCCCGGTTCAGTCAGGACTATATGTTTTTATATTTTTGCTATTTTGTAATAGCAAAGTTTTAGTAAATTAGTAATTTTCATTTAGATCCTTAACTAAGCTAAAGAAGTAGAACAAATGATATATCAAAAAAAACCTACAATTCTTTTGGCACTACGGTATTTAGGCCTGCAATAAGTGTGGCAGTTAAAAGTTAAACAAAAAGAAATTGTTATGGGTATAGGACCTACCTAATCTGGATCACCATCAAAAGATTTTACAGAATCAATAACATGAAATGATGTTTTAGATAAATCAATGAAACACTTGAGTTTGAGTTGGATATGATATCTCTTGTCGGTTACTGGGTTACACACTTTATCTTCTCACTCAACAAAGATCAAGCTCTGCCTTTAACTTACTGAATTACTGCCTTTAACTTTGTGGTACAGGAAAACTGGTTTGTAATAAAAAAACTTCAAGTTCAGAGCTTAAATCATAAATTATTAGAAAATTATCAAACCTTATTTATATTGTTATGATTTTTCTTTTATAGAAATTTAAAATAGTTACATAACAGAAAATTAAGTATTTAAGTTTTAAACTAAATGGACTTTTTACTAATTTGGCCAGAGAGCTAATTTTGTTTGTAATTTTGAGCTAATTTAATTTACTAATTTTGGGGATGGCGCAAAAAATGTACTATTTTACATTCTTTTGCCCAGATTTGTTTATCAAATACAAGATACAAATTTGGTAACAAGTAAACAAAAAAGATATACGATTTAATTATTATATTATACTCACCCAAAAATAAACCGGCCAACTAGCATCATGCCAAAAGAGTTTGAATAAGCACCATAAGCAAAGACAAGCTGACCAATCACAACGATAAATGCGTAAAGAACAGTTCCAAACTTTACACCAAATACTCTGAAAAATAAAATAACATACGTCAAACCAAATATCAATATTTTGTCAAATCAGGAAAACTGTAATTATTCTTCCCAACTCATAACTTATAAAGAATCCAGTTCAGAAGAAAGTTCCATAATATATTACAAGACATTTGCATATCCTATAAAAAAATTTGGCCCAAATTTTAAAACCAACAATACAACTTGTATATTGTCTATTTAAAAATGGTCATTTATCATATTTTCTTTGTCACAATAAAAAAGATAAGAAGCTTATTAGGATTAATTATACCCTTATAAATTTTAAAACATGTTTTATGCCTAAATAAGATTCAATAGGACTACGTTGGAAATTTAACTAATGCTTTAAAACCCCTCAAGGTGCCCTATACAAATTTGATCAAATCCATGCGACTTTTAGATTTGCAGTATTTTATTAAAATGCTCATAAAACATTTAGTTTTGAATAGTTATATTTTTTATGAAGAGTATTAAACTTTTGGCACAGAAAATATATTTTTTTTGTCCGTACCTCATTTTTTGGGATTTCCTACAGGAGTTTGAATACTAAAGTATAAATAAAAAACTTAATTCTTGATAACCACTTCAAAAAACCTTTTAGTTCAACAAATATATATATATATATATATATATATATATATATATATTCAGACTTTTATTTTAAAACTTTTGTATGAATGATATGCAAATTCTATTGTTAGTGCAGACGAACAACACCTGAAAAAACACAATTTAGATCCATGGCAATCCACAACAAATGGCTGTTTTGGTTTTGTAACACATAGTCCAATAAAATATGAGTATTTTGTTATACAATTCATGTGGGTTTCGATCAATCTCACGTTATTTTTTTCCAGTTAACACGTTCGCGACGTAGTGAGTGTGTACGGATACGTGGCTGCTTCTTTAAACGGCGGCAGTGTACCCGATGGGGTACACTCAGTACCTTACTAAAGCGTGCGGTGAACCCAGCTGGGTGCACTCGCTGTGTTTTCTAATGCTGTTGATAACCAACATGGTTGCACTAAATATAGGTAGCTGAAATGTTACTCCGTGCCTAGCAAAAGACGTTTAGTAATTGTGTACCTGATCGAGTACACGTTCGAATACATTTGAGGCGTAAAAAAATATAAAACACAGTTATTGGGTACACTTAATAAAAATGTATAAAAATATAACAAAAAATAATTTTGAACAAAAACAACACAACTTTTAAGTTTTTACTTTTTAACAAAGTACTTTTTTCATCAAAACGAGGAAAAATGTTTGAAAACCTTAACCCTCCAAAGGTTCACTATTTGACTCCTTGAGGTTCATCTCTTTTGGGCACTTTTGCAGGCTTTTACTAAATATTCACATAAAATAGTAAGTGTGTCTGAATTATCTAAATTGTCCTGCAATATTTGTATGGTGTCTTCTGATGGTATATTAGTATACATGTTGTTTACATCAAATGATAAGAATATAGTGTTTTCCGGTATTGTTAAATCTTTTATATTTTGAACTAGTTGGTATGTATTTGAAATGCTATGATTAGTGTCAGTATTTGTTATTTGATTCAGTCTAATTTAGAAACTTACATACATTATATGCTGGAGCATTACGATAATTTACAACTGGTGCATAAGTGCATAAGGTAGGAATACCAATTAGACCAGTCATCAGAAGTTCCTCAAAAGTTCCTCAAAATCTATTAAATTCACAATGGAAATACAAAAACAGAAAATAAACTTTTTAGACTTAACAATACAAAATACAAACAATAAACATGATTTTAATATTTATAGAAAACCCACACAAACAGATCTTGTCATCCCATATAATTCACATCACCCCTGGCAACATAAGATTTCAACATTCAACACGATGATTAACAGACTTATGATTATACCAATGACCAAGAACAATTTCAATAAAGAGATGAACATAATAAAACAAATTGCACAAGAAAATGGATACAAAAAGAATATGATAGATAAAATGATAAAAAGATGGGAGAAAAAGAGAGGAGAATCGAAGATAAAAGAGAAAATCGAAGAAAAAGAGTTTATTTGCGTGCCATACAATTTAAAACTAAACAAAGCCATACAGAAAACTTTTACAAAACAAAAATTCAATATAAGTTACAGAACAAGACACAATGCATATGAAATAATAAAGAAATCACGAAACAACAACCAAAGTAATAAATACACAAGATCAGGAGTATATAAAATTAAATGTGATGACTGTGACAAATATTATATTGGACAAACCGGTAGAAATTTTCAAACAAGATTCAAAGAACATATACAAGCGCTAAAATCAAACAACAAAACAACACAAAAATCAGCGTTCGCCGAACATATTCTTTCCACAAACCACAATTACACTAGTATGACACATAATATGACTATATTGAATTTCGAACAAAAAGGAAGAAAATTGGACACAAAAGAAGAATTCCAAATTTATACTCACTATCAAATTGACAAAAATAATATATTAAACACTTCACAAATTGAAACAAACAATCCAATATATGAAAAAATTATACAAGGAAGAAATAATACATGCTAACACACTCCACCAATTTGAATACTGTGAAATTTAAATAATTATATAATTATCATGATTGTTTGAAAAAAAATTATTGATTAACTTAGCCAGCCCTACTGGTTAATTTGTTTGTGCCACTGTAAGTATTAAGCCTAGTTGTTTTTTTGTTTTGTGCGAATGTACTTAATGAATGTTAGATTACACGAGCATTATTATAAACAATGTCACGATTCAGAAGACTTAATCCTTCATCTGTATTGCAGTTATATTATGTTAGGGTTAAGGTTGTGTCAGAACATTATGAATCAATCCACGTAGAGTTGTTTGTTTTGTGGGAATGTTATTAATATATCTTATCATGTCAGGATTGTTAACTATGCCGAAGCACAGACGATCTTCACAACAAAGCCTATTCGACTTCGGAACAATCAAATGAAGAATAACAAGGAATTGCATGAGAACAGCACCTGTAATGGCATAGCCCGACTTCATGCTTCTCAAATACAAGAACAAAGAGAAGCATCCAGAGAAACTGATGGAACTTAATTTATTAGGTTCTTAAAATCCAACCAGGCTACATTAATCTAAAAGTTAACATGATATACATTACTGTTAGGCGATATAAAGTTCGCAGGGTCAGCTAGTTGTTAATACAATTCCTTTTATTTCCAGGATTGGTTTTGCTGGGTTGTTTATGAACCACATAAATAACCACATAAATTTTAAAATTTTATCTTTTACCATTAAAATTAGCTTAAAAAACTGTACAATACAGTTCCTTAAAGTTTTGCTCCATCTCCAACGGTTACAAAGATATTAAAAAATCTAAACACAGTTCGTTGTAACGCTAATCTTATGGAGGGTAAGGAAAAATTAATATTGCTCTTAATAACCAATAGTTTTGGGTTAAACTTTGTATTTAGCTTCATGTGGTTGGGATCCATACGTTTATAGGCCTACCTACTAAAAATCATAGTTTATGCGATCCTCATAGCAGCAAACCTGCAGCTCCTAGTTTATCAAAATATATTTAAAATTAGATAGGCTATTCTATTTTCAATGATTATATTTCAGGAAAAAAGATTATTTATTATTATTTATATCATGCATCAAAAACATACAGTGATCTGTGTAGTTAATTTGGTGATTGAAATTTGTTAACCGTTAACCATATTTTTATAATATCAATAAACCTAAACAACCTTATTTTTCAGAATATATTAAAAATAAAAATTTTACAGAACATCCTCTTCCGTAGTACAACCAAGCAATGCCATGGAAGTAAATGTCAAAGACTTTTATTTACGTTGAACATAGCCTATGTAAATAAACACTATAGTTCAGTGTAAATTTTTCATTGGGAGTGTTGCTTGATAAGCTATTTATCTATCAAGTTGTATATGAAATTATTTTGTTAAGGTCTATTCAATTCTTATTTATTAACATAACTAACTTAACTCCGCAGAGTAATTTTAGTCAGCGATCCAAAAAATATATTGTTAGCTGTGGTGTTTAATTGTGACTCCTCCCCTATATTTGTGAACAAGGAAACATGAATTTAAAACAGCAATTAAGTTAATATTTATCCTTCTAATAACGTCATAATATTTGGATGAGTGATGGGACATGACTCTTAAGTAGTCTCTCTAATAGGCCTATAAGCTATATCTTATTTATCTTAAAGTAGTTTCTTGAAACCTCGTTGAAATGCCAACCCTGCAATATAATAATTATCCTGTTGACCTCTCAATTTACCTTCTGATTCCCAAACATTTTGTTTTCCCAGATTATAGTCCTCATAACCTCTAAAATTCTCTTAATAAGTTGGATGGTTTCAAAGTCTCACAGTTAAGCCTAAAATCAAGGCAGGTATGGGAAAACATTGTTCCACAATTGATCTTGATTGGGCCTATGCTATTAACAGGTTCAATGCTGATAATTTATATGTATGCTAAGCCCAGATGGTAAAGGGGTTTTGTTACTAATGAAGCATTATACACAGTGAAGGAACAATTGCAGACAACATTCAGTCTAACATAACCTTCAAACTGGTTCACGTCTCCAAACCATCAAGTGTTTGTTTCGGCATTATATATTATGACGTTGCCCAACCTAGGCCCTATTACTACCATAATTTCATCATCTGCACCTTCCGTATCACTGGACAATGAAGATGGAAGAATGCAGGAAACGATGGATAACAATTCAGTAAAGCCTTCAAATTAGTAGATACCAGAATTTTTGATAGAAAAAGGAAGTGGTAGTCATGAAATTCTTAAAAATAGAACTCTTCAATCATAGTTTTAGATCAAAGTTTACAAAAAATTCAACATTCATGTAGGCTATAGTAATTATAATAGGATTGTAGCTGACAGTGACAATATATAGCCTACTTAGGCCTTACATTGCTGAAAATATAAATTAGATCTACTTACCAAATCCAAGAAGGCACATGAAGAAGAGAGCTAGGAATCTCATTGGACCAGAGTTATCCTGCTTAGGAAGGCCATCAGTCTCCACCACTTCTGTCATTTCTGGATCCATGTCTCCCCCAGTATTGGATCACGATTAATGGTTATTAAAATCAAAACTCAATAAATTTAGAAACTGAATATAAATAGGTCAAAAAGGTATTTTACAAGACATAATTTGAGGCCATTACACATATTTCGTTCCTAACCTCAAAGTCTACTTCATACATAAAATACTAAAAATACGTATGTATTTACGGTAGGCCTGGAAAAATCCTATTTTAAATCCATCGAATTAAATTATAAACACGGAATTAGTCTCTTATGATAAGCCCCAATTGGTTACACAATAAACAAAGTGAGGTACGAAGTTCGTGGTTGTCACAATAATCCGCTATATTTTATGACTAAACGCGCCAAACATTTTAAAAACTAAAATTAAATGTAATTATTAACAAAGTTATGATGTAAATTGTATTGATTCGAACGAAAACATAAATAAACAGAGTGAGTGGACAGAAACTAGAGCAACAACAAACGTTACAAGAATGACTGAAATCAAGGGATGAAGGGAACAGCAAGATGCAAGATGTGTTTTCTTTGTAGTTTTACTTCGGTCTCGGTCTCATTTTCATTCCAACCACCTGACTTGACAAAGACTTCAAGACGTCGTTCTGTTATTCTGTACCGAGTTGCGTACTTTCACCAGAGAGGAACGGATTATAAAGTTTTGACATGGATATGTCTTAGCTCTTGGGTGGAGGGGTTAGCAATTTGTAAGAGTGTAAGACGAAAATTTGAAACATGAGAACAGCTGTTTAGATGAACTGAAAAAATTCCCTTTAGCCATGTTAATGATCTAACCTATTTCCCACAGTGAAGTAAATTACAGTACAAACATTTTTACTATAGTTTACTAGTCTTTCCTATCCGTTCATCCCTGGTTTCACAATGAGGTACAAAGAAAGAAGAAAGGCATCAGCGGACACATACTTCCTTCCTTAAGAGGAGATGCCTAATTTTTAGATACGATGCATTTCACATGAGCCAACATTATGCACCATTCAAACGAGCCCCTAAAACGATGCATCTCAAATTCTAACTACTCATTCCTAGAGCCATTTCCCACAAAGTGTGCTACGTCAAACGTGTTTTACAAACAAATGTATGTTAAGTGAGATTTAAAAAATAAAAATTTTATTATTTTTATTTCATTTCATTGCTTATGTTTTTAAACATAGAACATTTTGTTACACTGTTTACCATCATATCCCAGGTAAACAAAAAAATTTAAGTAAAATGATTGGCATCCATAGAAGTCTAAAAACCAAGGTGCCCAATCCTTTAAAAACGCGGTTTGTAGAAACACATTTTTGACATGGATTGGATATGTCTTAGCTCTGGGGGGGGGGTGATTTTTAAGATGGAAAACATGTACGGTAACAAGTTTCCATAAAAACTAAAGAGCTTGTATTGAAATTTTAATATAAAACAATAAGAACAACTGTTAAGATGAACTGAGACCATTCCCTTTACACATCCATGATCTAACCACTAACCTATACTTCCCACAGGGAAATACAAACATTTTTTTGTCAAGAGGCCTTTGCAAAACTTATGTTGTCAATTTGACAATCTCATATATAAAATTAAATGTATGTCTGTATGCACGGTATGTCGATCCTTTATGCGTTGCCAAACTACTCATCCGATCGCCATGAAATTTTAGGAAGTTGCTCTATATGTGTCCAGGAAGGTTTTAGTAAAAAGATATATTTGCGAAAACCCCATAAGTTTCCATTTTATGGCGTTTTAAATTTCTAATGTTAACCTTATGGAGAGTAAGTTTGTTTACAAATTGTCTACAATGAAAACATTTGATTTCTTAGCTACAGTCCAATACTATAATACGAGCAAGGTTTGTATATATATATATATATATATATATATATATATATATATATATATTTGCACACGGATCTCGAAAACGGCACCGAGGATTTTCTTTAAATTTTGGAAATAACTAATTTCCGAGTAGAAAATAAGTTCTAGATAGGTCTAATATCCAGGAAAACTCGTGTTTTACTGTAATATTAAGTTTAAAATCTAAAAATTTAACATTACGCTTATGGAGAATAAAATGTAAACAATACAAACCAAAACAGCTGTTTATAACCGTTTGACAGTTCTTGATTGAAGACTGCTGGGAACAATATAGATAGAGGCTATGCATTAATATTTTTATGAATTAAATACATGCAAAATTATCAGGTTACTAAACAATTTGTAAAAACTTAAGGATAACATAGCTGTGCGAAATAAAAGCAGAAAAAAGTATTTCCAAAATCTTCCGTCTTTTGATAGAAAACGTATTCGTTGTATTGCTTGAAGCCACTGTAACAAACCAAAATTAATTGATGTACATTCAATTTCTCTTTTTCTTTTCAATCCTCATTCCGTTTATAACAAAATTAGTTGATCACATGCTAATAATAACGGTATGGATAATTAAACAGTAAATGATCGGCTTTGGCTAAAAGACGTTAAACGGCATCGCTCAATTGACTAACGTCGTAGCCGAGTTGTAGCGTGTCGGCCGAATTATATCCGCGAGTTATAATAGGCCGCGAGTTCCATCCCCACCAGGGGCATTACTTTTTGTTCAGTACTATATTAATTATGGTTTATTAAATCGGCTTTATTTCAACCACATAAATGTTTTCATTGAGTAATAAATGTGTTTTAGTTCTTCTAATTAATTTTTATAATACATGTCTTATTCTATACGAGCAAAGCTCGGTCACCAGGTACTGTTAACCTTATGGAGAGTAAGTTTGTTTACAAATTGTCTACAATGAAAACATTTGATTTCTTAGCTACAGCTGATTGGTTTACTTTCCATTAGCAATACCGTATGCTTTACTATCCAATGCCATCTAAATCATTCATTAATGTTAAACTATGAAGTAAATGTGTACTATAAAAAATGAACAGCTTTATTCACCACGTTAATAGTTTACGGTTTTGGGGGATTATGTATTTATATTTATATTTTCTGTCTGATTAAAGTAACGTGTTTATATGATAATTATAATAATTATATTATTACGTTTATTATAATAATCAGCTGTTGTATATCTTTCCTATAAAAGCCGTATTACAGTTAGGTTTCGTTTGGGTTTGGATTGGATTTGAAAATTGTGAATCAATCCACTCAGATTTATTTGTTTTATGGGAATGATATTAATATGTTTTATCGTTTCAGTATTGTTATTCACTATGCAGCGTCCCAGAATATATAACCTTTCACAATGAAGCCGTTTTTTTAACAATGATTTATTTCCGGATCAATATACAATATTTTACACAGAATATTTAACAATAATTCAACTTAACTTTAATAATAAAAACATCGAGTGGGTTCGCCCTTTTTTGAGTCACCCGGGAACATAAATGACACATTTTTTAACAAAAGAAAGTAAAACTTATTTAAACTACGAATTTATAATTGTGTTGTTAGTCTAGATCAAGAAAATCCTGAACGAGTCTAGGCTTTAATCGTCTATTAAGAGTCAGTTGACCGATATTGAATTGCACTGCCCCAGGCACTTGATCCAATGTATGGATAAATTTTGTCGAACATTTTCTTATAAAATCTTTAATGGGGCTCACACTAAGTTCTTCATGGAGATGTTTATTCCTAATAAACCATGGAGCGTTAACACTAATCCGGAGAATTTTGTTCTGAAAAATTTGAATTCTTTTAATTTTTGAATCTGAAGCTGATAACCCCCAAACAGGGGAAGCATACATAATTAATGGTCGTATTATTGATTTATACATCAAAATGGTGCACTCAGGTTTCAATTTTGATTTTTTGTTAATTAATGGGAAGAGGGTTGCTAGGCGGGCATAACCTTGAGTCAATTTATTGTTGATATGTAGATTCCAATTAAGTTTTTTGTCAAGCCACACACCAAGATATTTTACTCCATGATCATCTCTGTTCCAAGGTAAAAACGTTCCGTATATATGAATTTCATGAGGCTGAAGATACTTTTTCAAAGAAAAGATTTTTGTTTCACATTTACTTGGATTAGGTTAAACCGCCACTTCAAAAACCAATCAATCAGAGTGTCAATAGATGTTTGTAATGTTTCGGCAGCTATGTCAATATTTGAATTTTGACAGATAACGGCAGTGTCATTCGCATAAAGTGCCAAAGTTCCGTCTTGAAGTTCCGGCATATCCGACAAGTAAATGTTGAAAAGCACAGGACCAAGTATCGATCCCTGTGGCACTCCAGCTTTAATTGGTCTAATTGAGGAAGTAGAAGAATTAATTTTGACAGAAAATGTTCTGTTGAGTAAAAAAGATTTAATGATATTTATTAAGTGGAGAGGGAAGCCATGGTTTATTAATTTAAGAATAAGTCCATCATGCCATACGGTGTCGAATGCTTGTGCAATATCTAGGAAACCAGCAACCGAATGTTGTTTTCTTTCAAACCCACCCACAATTGTTTCAGTTAAGCGCTGAAGTTGATGCACCGTTGAGTGTTTTTGCCTGAACCCAAACTGGTGTGAGGGAATAACTTCCGAGCTGTCAACATGACTTATTATCCTTTTCAAAATGACTTTTTCAAAAAATTTCGAAATAGTGCATAACAGACTTATTGGCCGATAACTTGATGGAGATTTTTGTGGTTTTCCAGGTTTATGAATAACAATAGCTTCAGCATGTTTCCATTTTGATGGAAAGTAGGATAAATACAAACAAGAATTTAGCATGCGAGTCAAAATAGTAAGGGCCTTATCTGTAAGGTTTTTTAAAACCAAATTGGGAATGAGATCGTGGCCCGGAGTTTTACGTGGGGGCAGATCCTTAATAATTGATCTCAATTCACATTTTGTGGCAAATCGTATTGGTATTTCTGCTGACATAAACGTCTAGTTGATGGTTTCTCGAACACTTTTAACAAAATCAGAATCTAAACTATCATCTGGCTTAAAAGCAGATTGAAAATGATCAGCAAATACGTCACACTTTTGAGAGTCACTTTCAAAAACTGAGTTATTTTGAGTCAATGTAGGGATGAGGGGGCGAGTTCGCAAAAGGCGTTTCGTAGCTTGCCACATATTTGAATCGTTAGGATGAATGTCCGAAACATATTTTCTGTAATTTTCTATTCTGTATTCATCCAATTCACGTTTTACACGCCTAGAAATAAGTTCATTCATTTGTCTTTTGAGGAACGGCAGTCTGAGCCTCTGCCAGCGCCGCCGCACTTATTGGTTGGTTTTTCGCTATTATTGGTTTTTCTCATTAATTAGTCTCAATATATTCAGTGGTGGCTGAGAGTAACAGTTTAATTTGTGCCTATAAGGTTGAGAAATTGAAGCTTTAACACAACTTTGGATAATCCGTGAAAACTCATCTATTGCTATGTGCATATCAGCAGGAAGAATTTAAATATTCTTGAATTTCTAGTTTATCATTAAGTACTGAATAAAACACATCCCAATTAATTTTTCCGTCAATTAGTTTTGGAGGGGGTAAATTTATCTGAGGGTGGTTATAGAGGGTTACTACTATTGGTGAATGGTCTGAATCAAGTTCGGGTAAAACTTGCTGCATAATAGGAGCAGATACATTTATATGCAAGACTAAATCCAGGATGTCTGGTTCGTACACTAGTTGCCATGGGTAATGTGTTGGCTTGTCAGGAGCCGCAATGATGGTATTGGAACTGTTTACGTATTGTAAAAGTCGGTTCCCGTTAGGGTTTGTATTACGACAACCCCAAGAACGATTTTTACAATTGAGATCGCCCATAACAATGGTTGAACAGTCGTCAGGTAAAAGGATTTGCAAATCTTGATTATGTAAACGTCGGTTTGGGGGTTTGTAAACCGATATAACGCGCATGTGGATTCCGTTATTAAGTCCAATCTTTACACCGACGGCTTCTATTGTGGTAAGTGGTGGTAAAATTATATGATTGTGAGCGATATTTCTCTTGACAAAAATCGCAACACCTCCAGAGCCTATTGGATCTCGGCGGTCTTCCCTATACGATACGTAACCACTAATTTTGAAGCGTTCAGTTTCTATTAAATGTGTTTCAGAAACACATGCTATGTCAATATTGTGTCGAGCAAGAAAGGAGATAAAAGTCCCCCTTTTATTTCTTAGACCATTTGCGTTCCAGTTTAGGAAGGTTAAGTTACCTATTAATTGGCGATTAAACTGATCCATTAGCAATGGCAGATGAAATAACGTTACTTTTTATTTATTTTTTTATGCAGGAATAAAAGATCTGACTACTTCTAAAATGATTTGTTCTAAACTGTGTGATAGAGAACCCTCAGTTAGATTAATACCAGTTGACTCTTCAGAAGCATTGCTTGTACTGCGTTGTGTGGAAGACATGGCTTTAGCAAATGGGATTTTTAACTTTGGAAAAGCTTGAGGCGGGTCATCATTACCAATTTTAGGAAAATGAGAAGGGGAATTAAGGTCAGGAGGGGATGAGCTAGAAGTCTCGGGTAAATTGTTAGAATTTGGTTTTCGAAAAGAACTTCTTTTGGTTTTGTCTTTATTTTTAATTATTTGCTGATACGCCTGACAACCTCTGTAATTAGCGGTGTGATCTTCTCCACAGTTTACACAAATGAGGGGTTTCCCTTTTTTGCTTTGGACACTCAGTATAATGGTGCTGCCCAGTGCACCTTACACATATCTAGGATCAAGTTTACAAAAGTTTTTAGTGTGACCGTACTTTTGACAGCGGGTGCACTGGGGTATTTGTCTTGATTTTCTTTTAACTTCAACTTCAACAATAGCAAAACAAAGAGTTTTTAATTTAAAAATGGCTTTGCCGTCTTCATTGTTCGCTCTACCTCGACTGCACATAGAGGCAAAGGCAGTTTGCTCTTATTCAGTAGCCGAGTTACTCTGAGTACGGGATAGTTATGGTCTGTAAGTTCATTTTTAATATCACCCTCCGATAAAGAAGTTGGGACGTTCCTTATAACTACTTCGAGCTTTTTGTCGTGGAGCGGTTGAAATGTATGGTATTTAATGCCGGATGCATCGTAGAATGCGGTTAGGTTTCTAAAATCGGATATGCTGGACAAATCAACCTTGAGAGATTGTCCCCTCAGTTGTGTTGAAAAAGTAGCTTTCGTTACATTGCGTACATCTTTTATAATTTCCTGGTGGTTGTTGACATCGTGCAGAAAAATGGGAGGGATCTAAATCTTATTTTCGTTTGCTGGATCATCAGGATTTAGTATCATCCATATCTTCAGTGCCATTTATATCAATATTTTGGGAAGCATAAGAATGATCCGAGAGAACTTGGCATTTATTGTCTTTACATAACTGACTCGCGTCTAAAACATAACGTTTAGGCTGAGAAACTGAGCTTGGTAGAAGTTTTCGTTTATTTGGAACAATAAAACTGCCTATAGCCTTGTCGCTGCTCTCACGGTATTCATTTGTTGTATCAGACATGGTATTTTGTTTCATATTGCATTTAAACTTAACTTTGTTTACAACCGTTGTTGACATCCCACCGAATGAAGACACAAAAGTGTCTTCATTCTTAGGTTAGGTTCTTAGGTTAGGTTAGGAAGTCTTAGGTTAGGAACACTAACCTAAAAAGGTTAGTGTTCCTTTTTAACAAAGAAGTCTTGTTAAATTTTGCAATACCTATAAGAATTTGATATGAGTAAGAAAACGATTAGAAATAAATAATATTTGACAGTAAGCTTATCAAAAGTACTTAAAATACACGCGTTTTAACGATAAAATTCACTAAGGAAAATAAACACACAGTCACTGTAAAAAATCACCAGCTGATCACTGATGAAGCCGTATTGCTATTCGACTTCAGAACATGGCCTATCTTAAAGTTAACATGTGTTTGCTGTGAGGCGTTACGAAGTTCGCCGGGTCAGCTAGTAAAAAATAAATACAATTAATTGTTATTTGTGCAACAAGGGATTTTAATGTGAAACCTTTTGTAATGAAACTGTGTTGTGAAGTGAAAGACTGTAGCCGATCACCCGATTGGCGTGGCCGAGGGTGACGATTTCCTGAGGGACATAAAGGACTTTAATCCCACGATTCACATTCACACAAAATATTTTCTCTGCCTACACAAATAAGTAACACTAGTTACGAATTGCCCACCATATTAAATAACCTGAATCACTATAATTTTTTAAGATGGCTAACATATAACCTCTAAGTAATCAATGTAAACTATCAGCTGAACGTTCAAGAATTAATTAGTTAGGTCGCTTTTATACACCGCATCGAGCGACACGTAAAGAAGTTACGTTGTGCTAAATTGTTACTTGTATTCCCGACGTCTGACGGTCGCCTGATGCGGGTTCTCTAAAACACGACGCGCCAACTAAGATTGCGCGAGACGCTTGCTCTATTTTCATTGGAGCTTATAGAGCCTTTTATTCAACGCGTCGTTTTCTAGCTCCTGTGTGGCCACTTTAGGCCAGTTCGGTGTCCTGTGTAAGTTGATGAGGGATGAAAGGAGCAGGGTCACACGCACGGGGGGGGGCTAATGGAGCTGTAGCCCCCTTCGAGAAAAAATTACATTCTGCTGTTTTCAAATCCACCTGGTAATGGATTTAAATACCCCCTTCGCAGCAAACCTGCGTACTTAGCGAATTTACAAATCAATAATATGACAATAATAGTACAAGTATGTGACAAAATCGATCAATCAATACCTGTTGATAATTTAGAGTATTTGCCTATTCTCTGTAACATTAACATGGGAAAGAGTTTGCAGGTTTGCTGCGTTGAGGAATAGTAAAAATAGGCATTTTTACTATAAACTATTTTTAATCTGACCATATATAATTATATGGACTTAATAAAGGAGTTTACCTATACTCCATAAGATTAACATGGGAAAGAGTATATGCAGGTTTGCTGCTGATGTGAGGAACACATAAACTATGATTTTTTTAGCATAAACATATGGATTCTAACCCTATCAAGCTAAATACAAAGTTTCATCCAAAACTATTGATTGGTAAGGGAAATATTAATTTTTCCTTATCCTCCATAAGATTACCATTGGAGCCCCTAAATATAATGTACGGTGTTTAGATTTTTTAATATCTCGGTAACCGTTTGAGATAGAGAAAAACTTTAAGAAACTAAATTGTGTAGTTTTTGAGTTGATTCTAACGGTAAAAGATAAGATTTGAAGATTTTAAAAATTACACGGAAAAACGCAAAAATCCCATTTTTGGGGTACAAACCCCCCTCCCCAAACTACCTGTTCCGATTGACCGATATGTCTAGTTTACGAACTCGTCCGAGCAAATTTAGAAATACACGTCTCTACCAAATTAGATCTCGACCAGACTATTCGCTAAAACGAAGTTGGGCCTTTTAACTGTGGCAGTAACATGATAACATGAGTCCAAGCTTAATCAGCCAATTTCAAGTCAGCCTTGTTTCTAGAAGCTGTGTCTGGACGATTTATATAGAAGAAATCATGTTATTTATAGTAAGTCTAGTTTATTTTTGAAGGTATATTATGTTAGCCAAGTTCTGACATACATTGGTCCCATTGCCACACCACCTGTAGTCTCTAGGTAAGTGCAGGGGTTAAGGTAGATTATTAATTAAAGTGTTCAACAGCCTACGTCCTCTACAAGGTTTAAGATACAATCCTTCACTAGATTTATTTTTCATTTTTCTCATATAAAAATGTCATTCGTTCAACGAAAGAACAAGTTTAAAATTAAACTCTAAAACAAAGTGAAGGAGGTCAACATAACACTATAATATTCGTGCAATTATTTATGATAGCTCAGGACGTGGAAAACAGTTGCCATGTACAATTTAATAGTCAACAGAAATTGGTTAAAATTTAGCAATATTTATACTACATCAAAGGCTCTAGGACATAAAAATATAACAGATTAGGTGAATTAATTAAATTGCGTGAAGAAGATGTGAAATTATACACTTACTTTGAATGTGGACAAACAACGTATAAACAAAGCCAATTTCATCAACAATTTTACCTGCTGAAGTAAGGGTATATTGCGTTCATTACCAATTCTCCCAAAAATTCACGTTTCATAAAAACCTTATTCTTATTGCAGAAAACAAAATGTATACTAAAATTTCTATTAATATTTTGTTTAGATGAACGACAATAATTCTTATGATTTCTCATGAGAGATTTTAATTTATCTTTGTTTTTAAACACAAAACAACACATTCTGCAAACCTTTATATTATTTTTGAGTTTTAATTTATTTCGACGAGTTAAGTTACTTTTGTTTGAAAATATGCTTCCAAAAATGTTGCAATTCATTTTATTTATGGAAGAAAAACCTGTTGAAGCCATGTGTGGAGATCGGTCAGTCGTGGGAGAAGAGGCGAGGTCCCTGTCGGTTGTTACGCTCATCACTGAAGGAATGGAGTTAATGTTTAGGTATGAATTTTATATAGCAGCCCCCTCACTCAAATTGTTATCTTGTACATATCATCAATTGAAAATTCACATGTTTTCGGCTATATAAGTAAGCATACTTACGTTAGTCTACGTTAGACTTTCGCGGCCAGTGTCAACAATGTCAAGTTGATTTTTCGGCGTCAACCGCGTCGTCATGTTGTTAGTATTGCCAAACGTTTCGCTCTTGCTGTCAAGTGGCATCCTCAGTTGCTAGTCTGAGACTGAAGGGTTGTTGTCCAAGCTTAGGTAGGCGGCAGGGTGAACTGCCCTGGTGGGGGTGGGGATGACCGCCCCCACTGATCTTGTATCCCAAAATCCTCCCCCAAATCCCAAAATTAGAGAAGCCATAGAAATAAGGAAACATAAAAATAATCTTAACAAAGAAGACAGCTTTCGTTTACCCCAATCATGGCAACCCATTTTACAAAAACTTTCACAATAACACCTCAACAAAGCATTGCTAATTGGCAGGTCCGCGCGGTCATCCCCACCCCACCAGGGCACTTGACCCTTCCGCCTACCTAAGCTTGGACAGCAACCCTTCAGTTAAAGCCTAGCCACTGAGGATGCCATTTGACAGCAAGGGCGAAACGTTTGGCAATACTAACAACATGACGACGCGGTTGCCGCCGACAATCAACTTGACAATGCTAGTAAGATAGTTGCGCAGTCAGTGGTAAGGTGAGTGCTCTGTGAGGTTTGTGTTTTCTTTTCCATAATAATAGGCTGTAGATTGTTGAATATGAATTAAGGTCATTTTTTATGGATCAAAACGAAGAGTGCAAAAACTGATTCCCATGTTATTCTTATGGTGAAAACGAGCCGATTACGGACGGAAACTGCTATATTTTATTTACTGACATAATTTTACAATAATATGAATAAAAATTAGCTAATATTAATTATATCTAACATTTTCCCACGAATTAAAACAACTAAGTTAACAAAACAACAAACAATTAGTTAAAACAACTAATTAAGTCAACAAAATATTTAATAAGACACAGTAACACGTTAAATAAGTGTTTATATATTTTATTTTGAGCTTTTATACTATTCTTTCTTTAGTGGGTTAGAATAAAATAACATTTAATTTGTTGGAGTCCATATAATTTCCTGTTTAGCCTGTAAACTCCCACCTACGATTTTCACAAACGTCTTCCAGTGCAGTGAACACGAACTCTCTAACGCAGAATACCCAGAATTTTTAACATTTCAGAGCATCAGTTTACCGCTCGTAAAGTACACAGTAATGTCTATTAGCAATTATCAACTAATATGGGCCCTACTGTACAGTATATCGAAAACGGGTTTAGACTATGTCTTCGAGGCAATAATCCTCTGCTGTTCAAAATATCGTTGAGGCGTCATTCTCCACCCCTTTCCCTTTTGACTTAAAGGTTTGTACGATTTTGAAGGTTTGTAACGGTTTTTGATGAATGCTTGTTCAAGTTGCATTAAATTGATATTCCCACAAGCATAATTATTATACCTACGTTAAATATATTTGTATATAACTTTGATCCTTAAATGATAATAATTATTGTAACAGAGAATACTGTATACGAGTATAAGTTTGTAATCAACGTTTGTCCTTACTGTAACTATGGATAGGCTTTAGCTTTATTCTGCACCGAGTGTTTATTTAGATAGGCAGTTATAATTATGTCAACGAACGTTGTAAATATTTGTTGATTAGGGTCTACCATTGTCTTTAGATATAACCTTACTAACCCCTAACCCCTTACCTTTACTTTGCCTTGAGTCTTATTTACACTAGATTAGATCTAGGCCTAATAATTAAGAGTACTACCACCACCACGTTTACGTTCAATTTATTCAACGTTTAAGAAACTCTTTAAGAACTCAAGTCGAAGTGGATGTCAGAAAAGAGAAAGGTATTGCTATTTCATATGTCGTTTAGCAAGCTTCTAATGAACAATTTTAAGTTGACTCCTACATCCTAGTCCTAGACATAAGACCTAAGGAAGGATGCCTTGAAACTGGTGCAACCTTTTTCAATTTTAACTGTTTTGTGGAGGGAAAGCCAGTGTATTTTGACGTCGGATATTAAGCTTCTCATGAAGAATTTTAAAGTTGATTCCTACATCTTATATCCTCTCGGCTTAGCTCTGGTCTTTGTGCTCAAACCGAATCCATCCATTCACTAACCATAACCAAAGTACCCGCAACCAAAACCTCATTCAACCCGCAACCAAAACCTAACCTCAAAACCTATCCTTGGCTGAAGAGGACATAGTCCTATAACAGCCGCAGTGGGCCTTCAGCCCACTGAAACCTCACATCCTGTCCTGTCCTGTCTTATATCTCAGGGTACTTGATCCCAGTTTTAAATTACTACAACAGTTAGGGCATGCATCTGTTAACTGAATCTCATAATTGAAAATCACTTTAATTTAAATTATTATTATATTAAATTACAAGAATTTTATGCTGAGGTGTTAAACAAGTCTCAGTAAACATGTATCTGGGAAAAGTCGTAAACTTTTCGAACTTTGTATATATTTCGACTAAACGCCTATTTTCATTAGTTATGTTACAATATACTTAATTTATAATGGTATGACCAAACATTTAACAGTTGCCGAAACATTGCAATCAACGACTTAGAAGATAGCAGGTAATAAAGATGAAAGTTACTCCAAACAGCCGTAAAGGAAGTGTTCTAGTGAAGTGGGGTGGGAATCGAGTTCACACTATGGGATCACTTTGCTAAACCGCTGGAATCACAGTGCTTTTTAATTTGTTTCACCTCATGCAAAATACTTGGGCGTATTAAGATGGCAGTGTAAAACGTGACCAGCACTTCCTATCTACCCCATCTTAAATTTAAATTTTTTTAATTTATGAGTTTCAATTTTGTACTGCTTACTTACGTAGTAGCCCTTTAGAGTAATAAGAATTAAATAAGGTTTAAATTAAACCCCTTTTATTATTTTTACAATTTCTGAAATAAATAATTGTATACAACATTTTGTTAAATAACCAGAGATGATATTTCAAACATGCTTGTTACTATTTATATCCGCGCCGGCATCGGTCTGTGTCCTTCTTTCCTTCCTGCAAACATAGCCGAACCGCCAAACGATCCCGACCCGAGTGAATATCATGTATTTACGTCAGTCCATTCGCCTCGCTTATTCGTTGAGATTTGTTATTAAACTTAAGATTTCGCTCAATACTATTTCCTTACAATAACTTATCAGTGGAATAAAACAAGTTTGTTTGCAAAAGAAGCTAAATATAATCCATAATAATAAATATTTTAGTCATGACCCCTTGCTCACATATGAGTGTCGTGTCTACGTGTTTAAAGAATCGTTTCCCGGTAAATCACAGAACACTGATGATTAGTATGCACTGACGTTTCATATAATATGACGGAGTCGTTAACCGAACACTCACCGTACCATAGGGAGTTAATTATTTATTTGATTACTTAACATTTTTGAAGACAATACAACTACATTACTACATTCCACGCTATATTTAAAATAATCCATATTTTGGAACATTAAAAATAGGTACTGTATTTTAGTTTTTGTATAGAGGAACTAAATTTAGGTACGATTAAAACTGAGGTAGACATTAAATGTCTACCTCAGTTTTAGAAAGATGAAAAAATTTTCTTCATCGCAGTTCAAAACAGGCTACTACTTTAGAGCTTTTTTTTAGTCAGTTCGGTTTTGCCAAATTTCCCTATTCTATTATAGCATATGGTTACGTCATCTGATAGGTTAAATGAAAAATGGCAACAATGCTGGTGAGGGGGGAAACAGCTGTCCAAGACCATTTTCGTGCGGTTTACTCTAGTACATTTTCCAGTTTTCCGTATTGTTTACTAAGGCTCTTTATTCATTAGTTTCCATCACAGCTAATAGATCGGAAATAGCAGTTTATTTGGGTGGTATGATGAAAAATGTTTTCCTAAAAAAGCGTTTTGTAACTAAATATATAGAATTAATTCTAAATAAGAGAATATGAAAATCAAAAATGGATTGAAATCTTCAAAGTTTATCTAAATATAATTTAATAAGTTATTGTTTCAAGCATAATCATCCCGTTTCTGAAAATAAAAACAAGAGAGACAAGTTAAATTAATAGTTCGAATTGTATGGGCCCCCCCAGTAATACACCAAGCTTTTTGAAATGGTTTTGTTGGGTTCGTTAGAGAAACCGAAACCGGTCTATCTCAATTTTTGTCTGTTTGTCTGTGACGCTGCAGGAGGCATTTTACGCCGTCTTCTCCGAAAAAATGAGAGAACTGATTACAATGAAATTTATTTCATGTATTCTCTACATTCCAGAGAAGGTTTATAAATGCTTAAAATCGCCTGCCCCCCTTGAAAAGTAAATAACGAGTATTTAAAAACCCACTTTTAAGCATTTTTATTCAGTTTCCAATGAATAACCTACTGCTAATAATCAGCTGTCTTTGTAGTTTAAAGATTTAATAGAAATAAAAACAAACAGCTGTCAAATCAATATTAGTTAGTTTATATTGGCCATTGATTATAACCAATTTCGAAATCAAACTGTATAAAAAAGTTATTTTAACGCATAACTAATTATAATCATGGTATAAATGTTCTAATCCATTTAATTGTAAAGTAATGCTAAATAATAAAGCTGAGTATTGAGTTATGTTTTTAATTGATTTGTTTAAGATTTTAGGTTTACATTTTGGTATGATAATCTTTCTTCTTTACACTGAATCCTACAACCCGTACAAAGGACGTGCTTACTGCTAGTTGTATAAATAATGTTACATTTATTTTAGTCCGTCATTAATCACCATGTGATCTTGCATATGTTATGTAAGTGACTTTTGTTGTACATATTTTAAACTTCTTAGGAGTACATAATTTTAGCCTCAGTACTACTGTTTCATTTTTACTTAGCACAACGTTAAGCCTCATAAATAAACATACTGAAACGCCTGGGAATTTGAGCAATCAGTTGTTCAATTGAAATGAACGGTGGGCTCTTCATTACAATTCCATTATTTATGAGCCTCCCTCAGGGAGTCTATTTGATGAGATTTGCAAGAAGGGAATTTCCATGAGATATTATGAATAATCTGTATCATATTTTTAATTTAGTATTTAAAATTAAGTTATCAGTAATAATTTTTCGCGAATAATCAAATCTATATACGGTTAACTTATCCAACAGTAATACTGTGTTGATTAAAAAAATAATATTTTGAGTTGGCCTAAATAAATTATACTGTGACTTAATTTGATTTAACTGTTCTGTAATTTAAATACCGTAAGTATTATCATAGTTTGAATATGTTCTTGTGAATTATTGTGTTGTAGAAATTCTGTTAAAAAATGAATGAGCAAGTTTAGTTTATGTCAAGTAGGCCTTACTCGCCACATGTAGTATCTTAGAAATAAGTAGTTTTACATAGCAAATTGTACCTCGCAGTCATCTATAAAGCTATTATCCTACAAATTGTTGGCGTAATCAGTAAAAGAATATCCGTTTGAAGTTATGTAAGCGAAACTAAACTGATACTTACTCCGTTCAAGATCAATTAACTGGCTGGGTGGTGTAGTGGTTATAATACCCGCCTTCAAAACTGAAGGTCGCCGGATCGAATCCCGCAAGGGTCGAATCTGGACCCAGTCGCCATTTGTAATTGGGCTACTAATTAATGATGCTTCCTAACAACAGGTCGACGTTAGGTAGTAACAAGACCGGGGTTTGGACCGTTCCCCATCAAAACGTTAAAAATGCCACTGGCGTAGAAATACACAAAATAAAAATAAAATTGAATTACCCCATTTGTGCTAAAACGAGGTTTCTATGTGGGCTCGAAATCAACAGGACACCAACCTCAACCACGTTGGTATTTGAAGGTGAATATGAGTGAAGGTTGTAATGGATGTTATGACATGTAACGTTGTTGCTGGCTGGATCAGCAGATTAACTTGCCAGGATCATTGGTTAATGACAAAATGATCTAAGCAACTGGGTGCAGAATTGAACCATCACTCTGTTCAAGACTGTCAAGACTTTGCTTATGACCAAACTGGTAACCTTATAAAGCTAAAACCATTGACCCTGAAGACCCTTACTGGCTAGTTACAGTCTTAAATATAGGTATGTACGTACACATATATAGATAAATCGTCGTCACCGTGGCGCTGGCCAAATCCGACGGCTCACGGCCGGTGGCTTACTAACTGTTTGAAATATTAAACACTACCAATGAGTCTTATCTCATTTTCTGTCCGTCTATCTATCTGTGTGTCTGTCTTTCTATAACGCTAAACTAACTGTTTGTACAATAACTGCAAGTAAAACAATACGTAAAATGTATAACAATATTAAAATAAGTAAAAAGTAACGTAAACATGTCGTAAAGTAAGAGTATGACTAGAAATTAAGAGCAAGATAATTACTAGAATTGTTGTTTATGAATTTAAAGTTCAGAAAAGTTTGTAAAATTTGCAATACATTAGCAAAGAAAACATTTTTATAATCAACCCCCCAGTCATAAAGATGTGGATAAAGCCCCTTTGTAAATTTCAAACTAAAACTGAAAGTTATCACATAACCTTATCTGACTCTCCCTTTTTCCTCTATGTTAACTTTGGTAACATAAAACCTTCATATCTCGGAAAGATGTCTTCAGAATGTCTTTTCTCCAAACAAGTTTACCAATTACTTGCACAATTTAAACTCAAGCGTTTTGTAAATAACCCGTTCAGATATTTATATTAGTTATGATATTTAACTTCTATAGAACTTATAAGCCAATCATTCAATTTTGAGCTACTTCTCAGAAGTGTTCTAATGGGCACTATTTCTTTTTATAACAACTTTTAAATATGTATTACAAATATACTAGTTATGTAATAGATTTTTAGTTGCGAAAATTAAGTAATTAAAGTTTTAACTGTGCATAAGCTAAGTAAGAAGTCTATCCAATATCTATTTATTTATTATTAAGAACGTTAATAAAAAATTATACTAAAATAAAAAAACAGATTACTTAGCTTGATAAAGGATTAAAAAATACTAAATTCATCTAGAATAATAACCATGTTTTTAATTTTAACTAAAGTCTTTTCTCTAGAATATTTTCGATTCTTCTTTTATATTGTTAACCTATCTTTATTCAATTCCTTCCTTGAGTATTCTTAACTCGTAAAAACCAGAGGGACGTACTTTAACGTATCGGTTTGCTTGACGAATCTGCCACCATTCCATCAACACGATTATATTATTTTTTCTTGAGTCACGCATTGTAAGTACTATCCGACGGATGTACCAACATCTCAAATTACATAATATCAGACATCATAATAAATATATCATCATACATACGCATAAGATTATGTCGCGATGGTGCCGAGTCACACCTAATGCAATATTTTGCGATCGTGTACCAACCAAGCCCCGAGAGTTACACTATAACACAATCGTGTGCGTGGGGCTCGGCATACGATTGTATCACGGTGCCGAGCACCACGTGATACACCTTGTCACGGTGGTGTGCCGACCTCCGACGGAAAAAAACATGTCGTGATCGTGTGCCGAGCCCCACCTGGTACTCTTATGTCGTGATCGTGTGCCGAGCACCACGTGATACACTTTGTCGTGATTGTGTGCCAAGCACCACGTGATACACCTTGTCGCGATGGTGTACCGAGCCCCACCTGGTACTCGACGTCGTAATCGTGTGCCGAGCCCCTCCTGGTACTCTTATGTCGTGATCGTGTGCCGAGCACCACGTGATACACTTTGTCGTGATTGTGTGCCAAGCACCACGTGATACACCTTGTCGCGATGGTGTACCGAGCCCCACCTGGTACTCGACGTCGTGATCGTGTGCCGAGCACCACGTGATACAACTTTTCGTGATTGTGTGCCGATCTCCAACGGATACTTTATGTCGTGATAGTGTGCCAATTCCCAACGGATACTTTATGTCGTGATCATGTGCCGAGCCCCAAATGGTACTCTATATCGCGATCGTGTGCCAATTCCAAACAGATACTTTATGTCGTGATCGTGTGCCGAGCCCCGCCTGGTACTCTATATCGCGATCGTGTTCCAATTCCAAACAGATCCTTTATGTTGTGATCGTGTGCCAATTCCTAACGGATACTTTATGTCGTGATCGTGTGCCGAGCCCCACCTGGTACTCTATATCGCGATCGTGTGCCAATTCCTAACGGATACTTTATGTCGTGATCGTGTACCGAGCCCTACCTGGAACTCTATGTCGCGATCGTGTGCCGAGCCCCACCTTGTACTCTGTCGTGATCGTGTGCCGAGCCCTACCTGGAACTCTATGTCGCGATCGTGTGCCGAGCCCCACCTTGTACTCTGTCGTGATCGTGTGCCAATTCCTAACGGATACTTTATGTCGTGATCGTGTGCCGAGCCCCACCTGGTACTCTATATCGCGATCGTGTGCCAATTCCTAACGGATACTTTATGTCGTGATCGTGTACCGAGCCCTACCTGGAACTCTATGTCGCGATCGTGTGCCGAGCCCCACCTTGTACTCTGTCGTGATCGTGTGCCGAGCCCTACCTGGAACTCTATGTCGCGATCGTGTGCCGAGCCCCACCTTGTACTCTGTCGTGATCGTGTGCCAATTCCTAACGGATACTTTATGTCGTGATCGTGTGCCGAGCCCCACCTGGTACTCTATATCGCGATCGTGTGCCAATTCCTAACGGATACTTTATGTCGTGATCGTGTACCGAGCCCTACCTGGAACTCTATGTCGCGATCGTGTGCCGAGCCCCACCTTGTACTCTGTCGTGATCGTGTGCCGAGCCCTACCTGGAACTCTATGTCGCGATCGTGTGCCGAGCCCCACCTTGTACTCTGTCGTGATCGTGTACCGAGCCCTACGTGGAACTCTATGTTGCGATCGTGTGCCGAGCCCCACCTTGTACTCTGTCGTGATCGTGTACCGAGCCCTACCTGGAACTCTATGTCGCGATCGTGTGCCGAGCCCCACCTTGTACTCTGTACTCTGTCGTGATCGTGTACCGAGCCCTACCTGGAACTCTATGTCGCGATCGTGTGCCGAGCCCCACCTTGTACTCTGTCGTGATCGTGTACCGAGCCCTACCTGGAACTCTATGTCGCGATCGTGTGCCGAGCCCCACCTTGTACTCTGTCGTGATCGTGTGCCGAGCCCTACCTGGAACTCTATGTCGCGATCGTGTGCCGAGCCCCACCTTGTACTCTGTCGTGATCGTGTACCGAGCCCTACCTGGAACTCTATGTTGCGATCGTGTGCCGAGCCCCACCTTGTACTCTGTCGTGATCGTGTACCGAGCCCTACCTGGAACTCTATGTCGCGATCGTGTGCCGAGCCCCACCTTGTACTCTGTCGTGATCGTGTGCCGAGCCCTACCTGGAACTCTATGTCGCGATCGTGTGCCGATCCCCGACGGATACACCATTTCACAATTGTGTGCCGAGTCCCGACGGATAGTCCATATCATAATCTCCTGCCGAGCCCAGACGGATTCTCTATCTTGTGGTCGTGTAAGTAAATATTTCTTTTTACACATCAAGTCCTACTTCAAGAACCTAATTATCATTTTGTTTAAAATTTGATAATCTCAACCTTATTTTATTCTTAAATTGTGCGGCTTTTTTTAAAACTGTAGGACACTCTCCATCGATCGATAAAATATTTAGTATCTAGTCAATTCATAAAATTAATCGTAAAGAAAGTAATTTTCTATTTTAATCAGCTAATTACTTTATAAATCAAAAATAAAAACCGGGATGTGATACAAAAATGTGTAATGATGGATGCATTGAAAAATGGACGGTACATATTCTGAGCTTTATAGCATGATATTTATTGAAACTAAGAATGTATCAATTTACCTTTTTTCTATGTATAAAAGGGAGAAAACTTTATACACAAACCCATATACACTCTTTTGCAAACCCAATAATTTTGACCAAATGTCTATTTGAAGAGTCCTCAATTTAGAAGGAACTTGTTATAAGTTTATAATTACTTGGAAAGCTGTTAACGACGGTAAATTTTGTCAGCAGACAATTGGGCAGGATTACTTTCTGGAACTTTCTTCATTAATTTAACACCAGAATGAGTAGCTTTTTAATTAACTGAGCTTCAGTGATAACATCAATTTCTCATGCGTGGGAAGCTAAAGGTACTCCCTCAATCATGAATAAAAAATCACATGTAAATAAAATGTACCCTGTCACAGCAGACCTGAGTATTCAGCTAATTACCAAATTAATAATATATGACAAGTTTGATCAATATCTGTCAGTAAATATGATAATTATTTACCTATTCTTTATAAGATTAAAATGGGAAAGAGAATACAGATTTGCTGCTGTAAGAAACACTAAAAGTATGCATTTCTAACATAAAAATATTTATTTTGAACATTTATACCAAGTTTCATCAACATCAGTCCATAAATAAAGGAGTTTGTCTATTTTCTATATAATTAATATAGGAAAAGAGTGTGCAGGTTAGCTGCCATGATAAACACACTAACTATGATTTTTAAGCATAACTGAATGGATCTTGACCACATGGAGTTAAATATAAAAAATATAGAAAAAATAATAAAAAATATAGATTGACAAGTGAAATATTAATTTTTCCATTTTTTCCGTAAGATTAAACATTGGAGATTAACATACAATTTACTGTGTTTAGATTTTTTAATATCTCGGTAACCGTTAAATAAAGGGAAAACCCCCATTTTTTGGTTCAAACCCACCCCTAAAATACCTTTTCCGATTAACCGATATATCTGGTTTACGAACTCGTCCGAGTGAATGTAGGAATACATGTTTCTACCAAATTTGGTCTAGATCGGACCATTTTTACGAGAGTTATCTTGTTAACACAGACACACACACACACAAATATATACATAATTATATATATATATATATATATATATATATATATATATTGCTGAGTGATCAATTAAGAGCTATGGTTTTCCAATAGAATAGTAGTTGGTTTTATTGTTTAGGTAATAGGATAAAGATCAATTTTTATTTTTAGTTTTATTGTACGCACTGTAGGGTACCGCTCTTAGTTCAAGTGTTAAGTTCGACTGTTTAGTATTTTTGTTTTAGTGTTAAGTTAACTGGGCTAGCCATATATATGTAATAGAAGAAATGGCTAGTAATTCCATCAGTAAATTGTTAAAATTTTGTAATTATTTGGAATAAATAATATTCTTATTCTTATATGTATACAATTTTTCACGACTATTGTTTTTGGTCTCTGGACACCTTAATCAAAAAATGACATAGTCCCGGGCTTAAGTCTTGTCTTGAGGCATATCGTAATAGATTCTTCCCTATGGGAAATTCACTAAAATGAGAGCGAATGATGTTTTGACCAATAGGAAGCGGATATTAACCATGGTGCTGCTAAACAGATACAAGTCTTGATAAAAGCAAAATAAAGTCGTGAGGTCAATCTACTGTATATACAATGATTATAATGAATTTTTCTAGTTGAATAAATTTAGTTTTTGTAATAAGTTTGATTAATGTGTTTTAATAATTATGACGTAAACTACTTCAAATAATCTCTTAACGCTCGCTTTATTAGTTAGTAGTGTGGAATTAGATTTTACAACCAGAAGTAAAAATGGAAAGTCTTTAGCAATAGAAGTGATTGAAGTTTAGGAAGTAATCTGGCCAATAGTCAACCAACAGATTTACTGCCTCCATTAAACTTTCTTCAATTTCATTATAAACTTTATTTTCAAAACAAATATTCCTGGAAGGAATTCAAGTTGAAATTTGACTTCTAAAGGTTATTAGAGGAGTATTGCCGAGGCGTCCCTTGATTGTAATGAAAAGCATTCGTAGATGATCTCAAAAGCTAATTTGAAGCTAAAGATAATGAGGCAATTATTGTAAACAGATTTATTAATTGATATAAAAACCATTATTACCTCAGCAAATATAGCATAACTAAAGATTTGAATTTCTAATAAAATATCTGTGTCAACTGCAATGTGACAAAGAAAGACTTATTATAAATATTGAAAACTCACAATATCTTAGGTAGGATAAAAAGAGTATTTCAGAAATTTTTTACTAATTTGGTAAAATCACTAAACATGTTAATTTTGTATTTCACCATTCTTTCACTGTTGAATTAAAAGTTTCACTGGCTAATTCGGGAATTTAAAGCTTATTTGCAAAGATTTATTTGAAAATTAAATAGTAATATAGTTTATAAATGTAGTAGGCCTATGCATTAAATAAACTAATTCATATTAATATTGTGTAATCATAAAAAAACTGTAAAAAAATCCTAAAAGGTAAATTAATCATACGGATCAATCGAGGATATTTTGAGTCGAGACCAAACTTTGGCAAAAGTTTCTTAACGAAGCCTTGGTGCATTAAGCATAAACCCTTATTTAATTTAGTTCAAGCGTTTGAATGTAAGGAGAAACATTCCAGACTTTTTTTAATATCCTGAACAAAAAAGTCCAAATGAATAAAACAATTTTTTGGGACTGAAATTGTTTTATTAGTTTTATTGATATAACATTTTCTTCGGAAAATTATATAATACATGTCTTATTCTAGCCGAGCAAAGCTTGGCCACCAGGTACTAAGAATGATATATCATCTCTTGCACTTAGGCAGCAATACAATAAACCCAAAAACATGAACTTGTAAATCATATCCATTTAAATGGAATTCAATATATTGACTCAAATGTTGGAGTTATTCATAACTTAAGTACTCATTGTTATTTTGATAGACTGACCAGAAAAAAACGAAAAAAACTCTTATAATAAAGTACATATTTTAAAACAATTTACCTAAAGCCTAATTTTTAATAAAGCAGAAATGTATTCCTTAGAAAAATTATTTTTAAAGATTCAATCAAAATGAAATAAAAGTTGCAATATGCTCCGAACAACAATTTATTTACTCTAACCAGAAAGCCACTTAAAAATACTAATTTACTTTATTTTTACTTTAAAGGATTTCGAAAATTTTTGGACAAGAAAGCTATAAGGTTTTATGAAAAAAATTTATTGTTTGGCCTTAATAGCAAGAGGTAAGCATTCCACAGTTTATTTATTCAAGCATTTTCATTTAGATCTTTATTTGTAAAAAATATTTAAAACTGTATACGTGATTAAGGATGACAAATTATTTTGACAGGAGATACAACTTTAACATACCATTTAATCCATAGGAAAATATTTCCTTTAACTTGGACGAAAAAAGGCCTACTTTACACAAATATAATTAAAAACACAATTAAATGTGAAATATTTATATATTTGAACCATATTATCTTTCTATATAAAATTCAATGTATGTATGTCCTTTATGCGTTGCCAAACTACTCATACGATCGCCATGAAATTTTAGGAAGTTGTTCTATATGTGTCCGGGAAGGTTTTAGTGAAAAAATATTTTCGAAAACCCCATAAGTTTCCATTTTATGGCGTTTTAAATTTCTAATGTTAACCTTATGGAGAGTAAGTTTGTTTACAAATCGTCTACAATGAAAACATTTGATTTCTTAGCTACAGCTGATTGGTGTACTTTCCATTAGCAATATGCTTTACTATCCAATGCCATCTGAATCATTCATTAATGTAAAACTATGAAGTAAATGTGTACTGTAAAAAATGAACAGCTTTATTCACCACGTTAATAATTTATGGTTTTAGGGGATTGTGTATTTATTTTTTCATTTTCTGTATGATTAAAATCACGTGTTTATATGATAATTGAAATGTTTATATTATTACGTTTATTATAATAATCAGCGGTTGTATATCTTTCCTATAAAAGCCGTATTACAGTTAGGTTTCGTTTAGGTTTGGATTGGATTTGAAAATTGTGAATTAATCCACTCAGATTTATTTGTTTTATGGAAATGTTATTAATATGTCTTATCGTTTCAGTATTGTTATTCTCTATGCCGCAACCCAGGATATATAACCTGTCACAATGAAGCCGTATTGCTATTCGACTTCAGAACATGGCCAATTTTAAAGTTAACGTGTATTTACTGTCAGGCGTTACGAAGTTCGCCGGGTCAGCTAGTAATTAATATAATGTATTAACTTTAATGGGGTAACTGATTGAAATTTTTAAACATTCGCTCCAAAATACAAATAAATATAAGTTATAACTCCTGCATTTGTCAAGCCGCAATTTATCACCTATTTTCATTTTGCCTACGGCTTGTTTGTAAATCAAAGTTGGATTATGGATCAACCCACTTAGATTTATTTGTTTTATGGGGATGTTATTAATATGACTTATTGTGTCAGTATTGTTATTCTATGCCGCAATACAGAATATCTATTCCTTTAAATGAAGCCGTAATGCCATTCGATTTCAGAACATGGCCAATCTTAGAGGTAACACGCATTCACTGTTATTCGTTACGAAGTTCACCGGGTCAGCTAGTTTTTAATAATTATGATTGATCATTATCGTTTTAGCCATTGAAAAGTAGGACGACTCAATTAGGAGCTACGTTTGACGAAACAACTAAAAACGTATAATATAATCTTACGAATGTAACTTCAGAGGTATTGGTGATTTGGAAACAAAATCCAAATAACTGGAAGTCATAACGTGAACTAATTCCAGTCTTGGTGGATAATAAAACGGAATATAAACTTGGTAAACTAGATATCCTGTTTCTAGGGAAAACATCGTTCTGACCCACTATAAAAGAGTCTTTGTTAGATAGTCTCGAGAAGATTAGTTGGGCAGTAAACACTGTAAGTCATCCATAAGCTATTAGAGATTAATTTAGATTTTAATTAATTTTGAATTTTATTTAGTTTATAAAAGATGAAAATTACAAATATTAAAGAAAAAACGTTATGGGGAAATATGCACAACAGAAATAAACAGAATATTTTTTCACAGTTTTGTACGAAAGTTAAAAATATAATTGTAAATACTGTATTAAAGTAGGTTATCTGCAATTAATTAAATAGATTAACAAAACATGCATACTACAAAATAAATTTGGTTATAAAATCAGAGAAGTTTGATAGAATCAGAGTCCACACAGATTTTCTCGGGTTCTTCTCTGTCTCAGCTACATTATAGAGACTACCTAACCTACTACAACAGTAATGAATGCCTAAACAACTAACATGATAACTCATACAAACAGATCTAACAGGATTTACTCTTTACCAACTCTCTTATGCTCGCTCTGACGAATTTGGTTAACAAATGTAGACCATAGCCCTAAAATTTACCCACAGTTAAAATATTTTTAAATTTATACTATTACTTATTTTAAAATCTTGCTTTATCCAAACATAACCGGAACATAATACAAACAGTAATCTAGTATATAACTACATTTTTTAGTATAGTAAAGTCCAATATTGTTTCGGTAAAAACATATTTTGTTAACATTTAAACTTTTAAACTCAAGCAATTTAAATTTGATTTTTGTATTGGTTTAATAAAAGCGTATTTCAGAAAGATTTTTAAGATTATGCTAGTAATGAAAACTATTAGCGTACAATAAACTGGCACAAGATGAAACAACAATGATAGCTTAGTGCTTGGAAAGTAGAATAGCTTGAAAGATTGCGGGGTTCAGGGGTGTAAATTGTGTGTACATTAGGCACTTGTTGAATCTTCCCCCATGGACGTATGTTTGCACTAACGGACTCCTTTGTAAACAAACAGACTTGGTTTCCCTCCTGCGGCGATCATTAGTGCTGCGCCATAGAACACTTTCTAGTTTGTTTTGTTTTTGTTTTTAGTTTTTGTTTTTAACATGAACTCATTCGATATTTGTTTTCCTTACACTTGCAAAATTTTAGAATTGTGTAGTAATAAATAATTTTTTGTAGGTTAAGCAATAAACATGTTTATGATCGGAAACATTCCGATCTTTATATTTTGTAAACATTATTTTTTATTTTTAAAATAACCTACGCTTATATTTTGAACATTTAAACTCTGTTTTCAGTCCCTGAGGTGCTATATAAAATATAAGACCAAATCGCTTTCGTCATCCTGTCAATAGATAAAATATAGCGGTTTCTGCCTGTGATCGGCACGTTTTTCCCCCAAGAATAACATGGTAAGTAGTTTTTGCACACTTCATTTTGCTTCGTTAAAACCCGACCCTTATTAATATCCAATCTACAGCCTATTATTATGGAAAAGCAACCACAAACCTCACAGAGCACCTGCTAACTCCTGGGCATAATTATATAGCCGAAAAAATGTGAATTTTCAATTGATGATATGTTCAAGTGAAAGTTTAAAAGTAAATTTCAATTGTTGAAATGTACAAGTGTACAAGTGAGGGGAGCTATATAAAACCCAACCTAAACATAAACCCGGGTTGAATTAAATTCCCATGAACAATACTACTGTTTAAGGAAGAGAATAGTCTAAATATTTTCTATAATAACATAAGAAGCTACTCAAAACACATCGACGAATATTTGGTATTTTTTGAATCTCTAAATTCTAAATTGGATTTAATTATCTTTTCTGAGTGCTGAATAAAACAGGCACCAGGGGAAGTGCCACACATAGACGATTTTGACACTCACATGAGCACATCTCACCGGAACCGGAGCGACGGCGTCATTGTTTTTACAAATAAACACTTTCGGCCATTTCACACGAAGTTGTTTTGGGTGATGTCTTTAACATTTCCGTGAATTTCAATTTTTCAAATATATGGATTTCAATCTTTTAGCAATTTACAAAACATTTGATAGTTATTCACAATTATTAGTAGTTGCAATAGACGAAGTTAGACAACCATATAGACAAAAATACAATGTGTGTACCAATGTACGATATGAATATTAATTTATTTAATGATGACATGTTGACCAATTCGTATTTAAATAGTTTAATGGGAGCTGGTCTTGTCCAATATACGAGTATAGATTAACCGACTAGAATTACAGAGAACACTAGCTCCTGCATTGATCATGCATTTGTACGTTGCCGGGACATGATGACAGCCGTTCGCTCCGCAGTACTGCAAACCGGTTTGACGGACCACTACGCCACTCCAGTGAACGCACGCGCGCGAACACACGCACACCACCACTACACACGCGTACATTGACTAAGCCACCTTCACTGACGCCCTTGCGAATACAGACTGGAAACCCGTCCTTCAGTGCAGTGACTTAGATTTGTGTTCAGAGAACTATTATATAATAGTTAATAATGCTATGAAGACCTCTACTAAACCAATCAGATTTAAATCGTCTGGTAATAAAAGAATAAAACCATAGGTAGATTACTGATGGTTTAGTAAAATCAATAAGAATCAGATATAAATTAAGTAAAAAGAGAGTAAGTAAAAGAGAGCCTTTTAATACCGACCTGAAAAACTACTATCAAGAATATATGCAGAATCTAAGCAGATTATTAAAGAGTGTTAAACAGAACGTTTATAGGGAACAAATACAAATTAATAATCAAAAGTTCGCGTTGTCGTTTAAGAGTTTTTGGCCAACCTCAATTGTTTTAGCTAATCTTATACTGAACTAGTTGACCCGGCGAACTTCGTAACGCCTCACAGTAAACACATGTAACTTTAAAATTGGCCATGTTCTGAAGTCGAATAGCAATACGGCTTCATTGTGAAAGGTTATATATTCTGGGTCGCTGCATAGTGAATAACAATACTGAAATGATAAAACATATTAATAACATTCCCATAAAACAAATAAATCTGAGTGGATTAATTCACAATTTTCAAATCCAATCCAATAGGAAAGATATACAACAGCTGATTATTATAATAAACGTAATATTATAAACATTCTAATTATCATATAAACACGTTATAATCAGACAGAAAATAAAAAAATAAACTACAAAATCCCCCAAAACCGTTAACTATTAACGTGGTGAATAAAGCTGTTCATTTTTTACAGTACACATTTACTTCATAGTTTAACATTAATGAATGATTCAGATGGCATTGGATAGTAAAGCTAATGGAAAGTAAACCAATCAGCTGTAGCTAAGAAATCAAATGTTTTCATTGTAGACATTTTGTAAACAAACTTACTCTCCATAAGGTTAACATTAGAAATTTAAAACGTCATAAAATGGAAACTTATGGGGTTTTCGAAAATATTTTTTCACTAAAACCTTCCCGGACACATGTAGAGCAACTTCCAAAAATTTCATGGCGATCGGATGAGTAGTTTGGCAACGCATAAAGTACATACATACATACATACATTCAATTTTATATATAGAGATTTAAATGTCCATACAGTTTGTTATTACTATCCTGTGATCAGGTCAATAGGTAAACCAAGACTATTAATTACGGGATCATTCAGGGAAGCACTTTGGGGCCAGTTTTATTCTTAAATTATTAAATTAAATTTACTGTCCATATGATAAACGCAGTACGTTGTCTGAAAGCACCCAATGTTATTCTTATAGAGAATACATATATAAAAAAATCAATTTCTTCCTTTTTTCCAAACATTTTCAATGAAAATTGGTATGAAGCGTAAGGTAAAATCATCCAACAAAATCAAAACAAAAAGCTTGGTATTACCCGCGGAATGGGGGGGGGTTCCCCCATACAATTCGTACAATTAATTTAACTTTGTCTCTTTTGTCTTTTTTTCAGGAATGGGATGATTATTTTTGAAAGAATAAACTATTAAATGATACTTCTATATACTTTGAAGAACATGATGGTTTTATTACAGATTGCCTTTTTAAAATTTACTTAAGGGAGAAAGTATGTGTCAGTCCACTGATACCGTTTATTTTGTAAATATTATTATTGTTTAATAGGTTAAACCAGGCTTTCTTTTCTATTAGTAATTTTTGTTGTATTATAGTATGATGAAATTTTTATTTTTTATGTTTTCAAGGTTGTTTTATTTTTTATTCTAGTCTGACCTGGCAAAACTTTAATTTAGTTTATTTGTATGTATATGTGTGTATTTTTGTCTAAGAAAATAAAATCAATTATTTTTCTTATTCTTATTCAATCAATAATTTGTCTATCGATTAAACCAAAAAAACATAGTTAAAATTATTCTTAGAACTAAAACTAATCCCAAAGTCAAATTATTACCTCAGTTAATTGTTTAGTTCTCTTTTACTTAAATTTGCCATTGATAACAACTGCCATCAATGCATAGGTATCCATGTAGCCCCATGTAAACCTTTCCTTGCTAAAATTTTGGTAAAAAATGAGAATGTAGCTGTTACTATTATTATTATCAATGTCACTCTGTATTTACTGTATGTTTAAGTAATGGGTATAAGCTATTATATCATTTAGTTTTAAATGCGGAAGAAAGAAAAAAATAGTAAACTTATTCTAGGAACTTAAGACCACCACATTTAAAAATATTTTTGTTTTTTGTAGAATTATGAGAGTTTTGTGTGAATACGGAAATAGTATAATCAACAGAAATTGGCGTAAAATTAAATAATTCCCCTATTTCATTTCCCAAATCCTCTCCAAAACTAACATAATCTAGTACAGTAATAGGAAACAACAGACAATAATAATATTAAAAATTTACCTAACAGCAATCAGCGCAAACAGCCAAAGTCAGTTAGCAGGCTAACAAAAAGCCTTAACAGAACGGTCTCCGTGTTTTGTGGTGATTCGTTGGAGTATCAATCGGCAGTATCAACATTATTTATGTGTGGACGGGTCTCGTTTTTAAGCTTAACATAGATTTTCATTTAATACATACTTATTATTCAATTACTTATTATTTTAATACACGTCTGTTCATTTCACTAAGTAAAACTCGGTCCCCATGCAGGTACTTAACATCCGATTAGGCGGACCTAACTGTAAATTTACTCAAAAAACTTAGTTTTTTTAAATTTTTGCGTTTAACAATATATACAATTACTATTACAGTATGAGTAAACTAGACGTACGAGTGTATTTTGTTTTACCTATTAAAATGCCGACAAAGATAATACAAAACTACTGTTATGTTGTCTTTAATTGAAGTGTTATCCAGAGAGTGAACGTTGATGAAGTGAAAAGTTTGAAATATGCATCAAGTTAATTGCACGTGTGTTCCCCGTTGCGTAAACTAACCGGGGCTGGGGGTGGTCTCTTTCATATTAATCATTTATTAGTTTCATCATTTTATATAACCAGCTTTATGATATACATATATTTTAAATATATGTCTAGTATCTACTATAACGGTACATAAGTATAGAACAACGAATCAAAAGTTTATCGTAGATTAATTACCATTCCATAATTCTGTTACGAAAATGATTGCCACAGGTGTTTACACAATTTTGCACAGATTAAACTGTAGTTATTATAACAGCTTTTGGATTAGTATTAATCATGTTTAACTATAGCAGGAGTTAAAAATTACTACAAAGCTGCCACCGAATGATAACAAATTAATTTAAATTTAAACTACATAAATACACTGGGTAACTTTTGGGGCAGTTTGTAGAAATATATTATTGAAACTGCAATACTGGGAATTTACTTGGTTAAAGATGACATATTAAAATTCGACCGTTATGAGAGAACAAGGAAAAGCTTTTGGAGCTCTTGAAGTTCAAGAAAATTCAAAACCATTTTAAAGCTTAAAAAGGTCTTGATAACCCGAGACATTGAAATACGAGCCTGTTTGGTTAAAACTCTTGTAATAAATAAACCAAGTAGAGCGTACCAAAGTTTTCATAGCTCAAGCTTATGTCAACATGTTTACATGCCTTCGGTCGAGGTTAAAAAATAAATTCGTCTGCACTAAGCTCCTGTTGATGTTTTAGTCGATCTGGAATAGTCGTATATTGCAACTTACCACCTATTTAGTTCATTATTTATATAATAAAACATTCTTTTAAAACAAACCCCTGAAGAATGGAAGTTTATGAGACAAAATTAATTACTTATACGGTACTAACAAAACCTCGTAAATTATGGAGTTTGGATCGAAATAAAAACTTATGTGCCTTAAGCATATTATTCATGAGTGTTCGTAGGTTGTATGATATAGGCAATACGGCTTACGTGATTTAGGATATTTTCAACTGTCAAATTTTATATATGTGATTTGGAATATTTTTTTTCTAAGTATGAATAGTATTTGAATGACACTGAAAGAATATGAAACATATTTGACGTAGACAGTTGAACGATTATTTCACTTATAAATTTTATAGGTTTATAAATTTTATAGAACATATGGTACACATTTACATTTATCACATACTTTATTACATATTACATTTACTTTACAAAAATGTAATAATTTATTGTTATAATAACAATACCAATTAGATAGTAAATATCCCGGTCTCCACTACAGATTCCAAAACAAAAATATCGAAACACAATCGTTCCGTACAATAGCAACCATCAAAGCTCTCTCTTGGATTGATATCTGTTAAAAAAACCGTATTTTCTATCAATAATAAAATAATGTTTTGAGCTATCCATTTTCAAATCTATTGAAATATTATACAGTGGTTTTATATTACCTGTCTTAAGCAGCCCAAATAAAGTGTGCTGTCTGATTCCACCTATTCGATGCTCCTTTACATCATGCTCATAGGAATGTTTGTGCAAAACCACGTTATACAGATCAAACCACATTACTTTTCATCGTTGAGACATCGTCCATCATGTTTAAAACGCACAAATAAAGTAGACACACATTTTCACAGTGATGAAAACAACAACCAGACATAAGGTAACACAAAAGGCCTTTTATTTGAATGCATCACGGATGGACCTGTGTCCTCAAATCGTATAAATGTTTTTACGAGTAGCTAACATTATTGACTGGAAACAACTGGTTTCTACCAGTATTTTAAATATGTAATTTTGGTAAACACTTTATAGAATGTTGCATAACAACTATACGATTGAGTGCAAATATTCTCTCAGTACAATAGTAGTAAGTTTTCAGACTGGTTAACATTCACTCCACGACGGCTCGAAGACAAAGACAATCTTGATTTGTAAATGCTGGATCTTCTGTTAGAGTATAGATTAATACTAATGAAGTTTTGACTGTCTGAATGGAACCATGATTTGATTTAGCGGTCAGCACCGCTTCATGCATTTCCTATTAGGTCGGATAATCCCACTCTTTTTTTCTGAACAATACAATATTGAGTACAATATCGCATAAGATAAATGACACAGTTTTATTAAAAGTTACATGGAATGATATATTAGGCCTGTTATAATCAACGAATATGCATACAAATGTTACGCGTGTGATACACTCCTATCACAGTGCCTCTGGACAAAGGTTGTTCATTGCTTTTATAGACATTCCTTTCTCCTCTTGGCTAACCATACATAGCTATCTATCTTGGCTGATGTGAACGCAACGAAAAAAAGAGACAGAATAAAGCGGGAATTGAGGCAGAAAAAGGATAACAGTCCAAAAGTGTAAAATATATTGGTCACTAATATTCTCATTTTCCCCATTTCAAGAGTTAAACGAGCAAGCATTGCCATTTAAAGAGCGAATCATATCCCTTCCTGCAAAGTTCAGGAAATACACGAAACAGCGGATACATATTTCTTGTAGACAACATGGGAGTCAGTAGATGAATCGTAAATAACGTTTAAATACTATAGTCCTATAGCCTAATATTACTTTTGTTCGAAACTCATTTAAAAATTTTCTGAAACGTTTAAAAGTCGTTACAAAAACGTTCGTTTAAAAAATAAGCTAAAAAAATATGTCGTCATTTTGAAATACGCTTGGAATTAATTATTATCTTTTACGAACCTTTCCGTTTCAGTACTGGCTAATCGAAGAAAAATATATAGTTTGAAAATGGTAAAACCGAATAACCAAATTCCTTGGGCCCAAAATATTGGATTAAACTCATGAACTGTCGCCTTTGGATATTTGCATTATTTTACACGTACAATCATACAGTTAAGAGATTATATTTCTATAATTAAGGTTGCTATATAAAATCTTAATTTAATACTACATTCATACATAAGTTGCTAAATAATTAAATAAACTTAACTTAAATAAATATAGCATAAAAACGGTAAAAAAATAGAATATCAAACCTGCAAGTAAATATTTTATTTTTCACTAAAATGTATTTACGTGTCGATTGAGTTTATTTTACCTCTGTTTAATTAATTTTACATTTCTACGTGAAGAAAACGGAGTTCATTTCGTGTTTACTGGACCAAACTCTCTGAACATTGATGCCTGAATGATGATGAACAGGATGCTTCAGGCAAAACTGCCTCCCTGTCGCACTTCCGATATTTATTAATTTTACCTTCTCCCCTTATACATAACATAGTATATGGAGAAAGTATTGTTTTAGTCAAAATGTTAAAATTCGAGTTAAGATTAGATATATCCGTTTTCAGGCTTTCAGAGTCAAAAAATTGGTTTTCGGACTGATGTCTGCCTGTTTGTCTGTAGGTCTGTATGTGTATGTACAAACCCTGAAACCACAATGATCGTCCGATTTTTCTGAAATTTAGTACACGGGTGCACTTTGGCTATGTCTCCAGACAATCATTTTGAGTTTTTGATTTTAAGGATAGTTTACCTCTAAAACCCCTTAAATGTAAGAAAAACACGTTTCCCAAATCCGCTTTTACGTTTTTTTAACTTCATGGTTTAAAGGATTTTACTGCCCCCCTCCTCATCCCAGGACTTACTTAGTCTAGGCCATCGCCCGGAAAAGTTTTTGCACATTACTTCAGGGGGTTGTGACATTATCACTTAGCGATAAGCTAATGATGATTGGTGATATTTGGACCCCGGGCACCGAAGTCCCGCGCTCCGCCCCTAGTGCAGCGCGCTTCCCTTAGGTACAGGTAGTCCCAAATAATGTGATACCAGTCGTGTGTCTGTATAAATAATGGTTTGAAAGTTATGAACTTTTGAATGAAAATAAAAATATTAGAAAAACTTTTGCAAAATAATAATTTTATAAAATAGTACATCGCCATTAAACCCAGCTTAAATAAACGGTATCAGTGGACTGACACATGATTTCTCCTTTAAGTAAATTTAAAAACGACAATCTGTAATAGAACAGTAATATTCTTTAAACTTATCTAAATATCATTTAACAATTTATTGTTTAAAAAATAATCATCCCATTTCTGAAAACAACAAGAGAAACAACGTTAAATTAATTGTTAGAATTTTAATGGGGGACCTCCCTCGGTAATAACAAGCTTTTATGAGTGGGTTTTGTTGGGCGAATTTACCTTACGCTTATACCAATTTTTATGGAAAACGTTTGGAAAATAAAGAGGAAATCGATTTTTTAATATTCTCCTTAAGAATAACATTGAGCACTCTCAGACAACGTACTGCTTTTTTCATGCACAGTAAAATTAACTTTTCTATGGAACCGTTAGTCTTAGACAAATAGTTCAGAATACTAATTTATTTAGTTTTTAAGCTGGTTTCAATGGTGATAAGTAAGTTATACTTTACCTCCATTGTTTTCGCTAAGAATAAAAAAATATTTTTTTTACATTGAAAGCCCATAACTTTTGAACTGTTATTTTTACAGACATGCAGGTAGTGTCATATTATCTAGTACTCTGTCCACTGTAAACTATCCAATTCAAAGCAAAATTGTTAGAGCCATTTTTAAGAAACTTTTTATTTTTCATGTTTTTTGGGGCGAACAATCCTTAGATATCAAAAATTAAAAAATCCCCTCAAATACGATTAGGCATAACCTGTGGTACAGCGTGCCAATTTTTCCAAATATTTTAACTTTGTTTCTGGTCGTACTAGATTATTAGCTGCAACATTGGTCCCTCGTAGTGGAGCGTACCGGCCCTACGTAGTGGAGTGGCAATGTAGTGTTACTGGTAAACTGTTAATACTAGTAAAGTACTGAATCTCCGTTGTTTATTGACCGAGTTTCGTCATTTTGGTTTCATTGGATATGCAATTAAATTTGATATGACTTTTATCCTTAATAGTTTTTAGAATAATACAAATAATAAATAATTTTCAAGATATTTTAATGTTGAAAATTTAAATTGCACCATTATGAAACTAAAGGTTTTATCGCGTTAACTATTTTGTCTAAATTGGGTCTTTCCTATTTAAAGACAAATGAAAAGTTTCAAAACAATCTACAGTAAAACAACTGAGATACAAAATAATTTACAAAAAATATATAACGGCGGATTACAGCTAAACTAAGTCGAAATCGAAAAAAATTTCAAAGCACGTTTCGACTTAATTTGGATGTAGAATTAGGTACAGCAAAGGACGGTACGCGCTTTTTTGATACTCTGTATAGTTATACAGAGTCCTTTGCAGTACCTAATTCTACATCCAAATTAAGTCAAAATTCTATAGTTATACAACGAAGTATCAAATCCGATATCTTCGGCGCTAAAATTATATGCGCTTAAATGTTGGGTCGTCTGTAGGTGATCACCGAAAATAAGTTGTGGAGTTTCTGTAGTATGAGTGCTAATACCGAAATCGCAATTACGACATTAATAAAATAACATAATACTTCTGTCCACTGTCGTCGTGTGCTTTATCTTTACTCTCAACTCATCTGAAGGACTGTTATCAGCTCATCTAGTAACACTTCATTTATGTGTAATGAAATACGTTGGCTCATTACTATAGCGTTAGCTCATATGTTAAATTTTCCGAAATATACTTTGGTCCCATGAGTCCTGTCGTAAAATCTTTTGAAATATTACTTCCATCCATACTTGAAAAGAAAATATTACTGAACCAATTTTACTAGAAACGTTAAACTGTACATGTATTTGAAAATATATAATATACAGTAATTTTCTTTAAAAGTTTTAATTTCATGAACACTCCAATTCGCCACCTTCTGGCTTTACAGTAATTATATGATCGGGAATTGACCGAATTGTAGCCTATGTCGTGTTTCCTGAATAAATGACATTGTCAATATTCTCTCTGATGTTGAGCTGAAGGGCATATTATTATTTTTTTATTCATTTATTCCATATAACCCTTTCCAAATGACTTATTCGCCATTATATTTATTAAGTTTGTAGTTACACTGATATTATTAATATTAAACGTTTTAATCCATTATACATTATATCTTTCTCTTACGTACAAAATATCTTACTAGTTAAGACATTAATGTTGCAAAACTAATAGAAAAGTTTTGTCACACCAATATACGAATATTATGTTTTGTTTACACTTTAAACTCGTAGTAATAGTTTACTCTGCACAAATTAAAACATGTTATAAAAGAAGTATTCTACATAAACTAACTTACTCCTAAATAAACATGTGAGATATTTATTATTTGAAAATGAAGAATAATACTTGTATCCTGGTAATATTTAAATGATTACTCAATAGTTTAATATCATGATTTAAAAATAAATATATACATTCAGAAACCATCTTTTTGTTTATTTGTACGAATAACCCGACTTTTGCTGGAAGCAAACCTTGTTTTCGCAGCTGGCGTCAAATATGAAGGGTTCAATGAGTTACCACGAGGAGAAATATCAAAGGCAAGCGGGGCAAAGAGTCAATTTGCTTTGATCTAAACATTCGATTTCCCCTGCTTCATATACAAATTACATTTACATTAGCCGCTAAAAATTCATTCGAAACAGTGAATATATATGAAATAACTATTTTAATATATAGTCTGCTCAACAATAATTAATACATGTCATGTTAATATGCATGTAATATGTATGTTAATATATGCATGGAAATCTGCCAACATAATGTTCAAGGGTAAATAGCCCATGTTTCACATTAATAATATGAATAATTAATTATACGTAATCCTGATTATCAATACAGAGTTTTTGGTACATATATAGTGGTCTATATGTCCTTTACCTTATAGTTTGGTCTGAAGAATGTGACAGTTACAGTGAATACACCCACTGTGTAGCCAGGTGAACCTGGGGATTTACAGGGGTTCGCCGGGACTTATTGCGAGGGAATGGAGTTCAAGATTTGGAGTAAGTATTATTAGTATGGATGATTTATTCTGCGCGAGACATGGAGAGCATCGCAGTGATGTAAAAATGTAAACCGTGAGGAATCTATTGAAATGTTATTCAAGAATCAGTGTTGCGGCCTCGGTGTCATTTATTTTCTACTGATAGCACAATCATCGGCATGTTCGTACTTCTCTCTCAGAACTAGTAAATTCCAAAATTAAAAAAATTATATATATATATATATATATATTTGTGTGTGTGTGTGTGTGTATGTGTGTGCGCATATGTTATATATGTAGAAATATTACAAAACAAACATACTCAATGCATATTATTTTTATATTAATTAATATTGTATATAGTTTAGTAAAAGTTATGCTTATTTATATTATTGTAAAGAGAAAAACATCTTTCAAAGCCAAGTTGTTTGTTATATAGGTTTTATTATGGACATTTTCCATCACAATTTTAAGTGACACAACGTTTCGCGATGTTTCGAGATCTGGAATCTCCCGTCTTCAGGTGATCTAGTACCTAAAACATAACTCTATTAGTAAATAATCCGGACTAAGCCGGTATAAAGCTGAAAAAAGTTTAAAGTAGTAAAACCTTAAAAACAAACAATTGAATTCAATTAATGAAAAAGTATATAAGAACAGTGACGATTTGAGTAATAATTTACTAAACACATTTTATTAAACAGAAAAGAATTGCAATATTCACACTTTTTAAACGTGACAGCTGTAAACAGCTATACATTTCATCTAGGATCCTTTCCTGTTTACAAAAATCATATGTTATATGCCACTTTAATTTAATACTCTAAGGTTTTATTTTTAAATTACCCTCAAACCTGAGAGTGCCATCAACCTTTAGTCGGCTGTACATGCTTACATGCTTAGTTCAATAGTCAGCTGCTTGCTACTTCCAGACCAATTTGAGATCAATTTATAGTTGTGGGATTGTTCACATGCTGTGCAGCAATACACACTGCATAACACATGTCTGGACGGGTCTTAGTGAGATAGAGCAAACTACCTACAGCTTCACAGTAAGTTACTCCTGCGGATGAGGAGTTCTCTTCCTGATTGTTACTGACTAGGGCTGACATGATCCTTCCAAAAGCCGATGGCAACTAAGGGACCTACGGTTTAACGTAGAATCCGAACCACTGCTTCTGAATTACGAACTGATCTAATTATGATGATGGTTAATGTGAATTAACGGAGTATTCCATAGAGCGGACGTCAATCCACACAAGAGAACACTACACCCACCGACCATCTCTCACAACTATCCAACATTCCTGACCTCCAAGTAGATGTATTACAGGACGACGCCACTGCCCCAGTCGTGGGAATGAGGAAGTCATGAAAACATATGAGGAAGTCTCTTTCTCTGTCTCAGAAATTAACTCTTCATCATTATCTGCCCTCTTGCCCTCTGCTTCATTAGATCTGAACATAACATCACGGCTGATTGTGATCTAATGACCATTAAAGATCCGATGGTTATCGGATCTTTAATGGTCTCTTTCACCACAGTAACCCACAAGGAATCCTGGTGTCGATTTTGCAGAGAATTTGTTTCTTTTCTGAACATTTTGTTCCTAATGGCCGAAAATGTTCAATTTGAGCTGGCCCTTTGTTAATGTTAATACGGAGTTGATTCTTAAAGACGGATTTGTTTGTTATGTATGTATACAGGCTTTAAGAAATAATTTTTTATTTACTATTTTGTATGATGTAGCATATACAATGTACCTTATCAACATGCTCACTAAAGAACTTGAACTTGAGCAGAGGTTTCCTACACTGCATGTGTAAAGTAGAAGACGAAGGGGTTCTCTTTCTCCCTTCAGTTGTGTCAAAAATATTGCGTAATGACCCAACCACTGAGTTTAGGATGATCGTACAAGGATACAAGGATACAAACCATCCTTATGAAAATAAACAAACATATTAATCTCCTATGACAAATATTGTGTTCAGTTCCTTCAGATATCAATAAAATAGTTCTGAATTATAACAGTGGAAGTTAAAATAGTCGTGGTACGATTAAACGAGGAAAATAGGAATTATATATGTTTAAAGCGGACGCTGGATTGTGACGGTATGTTGCATTACACGACGCTGGAATGCAACACGCGATGCATGTCCCGCCTGTCTCACCACGCGTCCGCCGGGAGCAATGTTCAGTGGTTTGTCACTTCCTTCATACTTTAAAATAACGGTAACATTGTATTTTGCGTATCATAGAAAATTCAGCAATATATTTGGAGTAGATTCAATATTGATTTATCTTTTTTATGTTATAAACTGTAGTGGTTAGTTAGTACATCAATGTATTGTATTTTATTTTATATTTTATACAAGCTATGAAACCTATGGTATTTTACATTGATTAAATTTTGGCTAACGTAATTTAAAAAAAGTGAGGGACGTACTTAATTTTGATTACAATTTTTGTCATTTTAACTCAACGATTCTTATAATATACTAATAATCCAGTTTGAGTTGAGTTTTTAAATTAAGACGGTTTATTCAAATAGATTATTTGAGAACAGAAGGTTATTATGAATTCCAATTAATTAATACAAATGAATAAATGGTTTAATGGGTAAAGTTCTCGCTCAATATTACGACACTGGATACAGCTGCCTTTCTCCGGTAGACATGAGGTAGCTACAAGTGAACAAATCATCGTAATACATCCTGATATACATACTGGTGAGTAATATTCACCTGATATTACTCACCAATATGGTAAGCGAAAATGTTGTGATTTATGTGGATCCTTATTCAACGTTGTAAACAAATTTCCCAACTATTCTATCATTATGAATCAAAATGAATGAATCCATGCAATAGTTAATGGTACTGTTCCCTTAAATGTATAGTGGTATACATTTAGATCTGTATTCTAAACTATTGATTGTATTATTAGTAGGATTTTGATTGTTTCACTGGGTAGACTCCTGGAACGTTGCCCGATAAGTAGACCATCTATAAGACCTAAAATAAAGTTAATGATTGAGCAAAATATGATGGTTATGAACTATAATGTGCTGCTTGTATAAAATCAATTAATAGACTATATCTTAGAGGTGTTCCAGTAAGAGCATTCAACAAGGGATGTGTTCACTTTGTAGTCTCGTTTATATAAATCGACGGCGCTCCAGGGAGTCTCATCTTCATACATCTTTCTACGTACGTGACTGCACAAGTTGCCCGAACAATCGCACTCCTCTTACTTCAGCCTCTTGCCATCTCGGTCATATTAACTACGCTACAGTATTGGTTATATATATATATATATATATATATATCAAATATTCTGTAGAAAGAGTGTTCAGGAAGATTAGACAATTGAAGCTGTAAATATAGCTTACACTTGAATGCAAATCTTTTATCGAATAAAATAATATTGATATTATTTCAAAAGATACCTTGGCTAATTAAACAATGTATAGTTGAGCAAATAAAATCCCCATTACTATGTACACAATTAATATCATAAATAATTACCTCATTTTAATCAATAAGTTCTTTGTTGAAAGTATTCATTGAAGTACATAAATATTTTTAAGGTACCTTCAGTGTTTTTTTGTTAATTTACAAATTTTATCTTTACAATAGGATAGTTAAACTTCAGTGGTATCCAAAAAATTTATAAAATATTATATAGTAATAAGCTATTTATTTGATCACAGTGATTATTAGTAAACTTTCATAAATATCAAACCAGCAGACGAAAATGTATTACTGCACTACGGTTTTATTACAGTAAGTGACTTCCTCAAAACTATTTTAAAAGTATTCGAGGAGGAATATTCTCATAAAGTGCGACCAATCAGCCTTCAATAAAGCTTGTTGAGAGAACAGGATCCCTTCAGCAGAAATTCCCCAGGTTATAAATTTTAAACTGCTGATAAATATTCTTCATGAAAAGTAATGCTCTTTTAATGTTGGCATAAGCATCTGAATAGTTATTGATGGGTATTGTTTGTCTAGGCTTTAAATAGTCTAAGAAATGAAAAGAATAAAATTACCCCTGTTACTTTTCTGTACAGTACTGTGTAAAATAATTACTAATAATGAGTGTTGGTTATGTTTATTATCTGAAACGCATCCTGAAGTAAGGAAAAGTTGAGCGAATTTCTTTATGTGAAGTAAAAATAAACGGACTCAAAGTGATCTGATAAACATTTCTCCCTTTAAAAATAAACTGAATAATACACACCTTTATTGAAACTCTCTCATTTTTTAATTCTCATGGAATTACATTAAAAATCTCTGTAAACTACCTTCCCCCTCCCCAGAAGTAATACCAAACGTTTTTGCGTGGGTTCTACTAAGTTATGTGACCTGACATTGCATACCAAGAGTCATACAAAATGGTTGAGAAATAAGGAAACAATTATCTTTTTAATATTCTACATTGGAATAACATTGGCCACTCTCAGACAATATGCCAAGTTTACCTCGGTCAGTATATTTAACATTCATTAGAACAGTTTACCGTAGGCTAATAATTCTAATGATTAACTAATTTAATGTTAAACTGATATTAATGGCAATAGTCAAAACATCATATAAACATACTGGAAAACTAAATACATTGATTACACACGTACACGCATAGACAGAAATGACTTTGAAAACAACCTTTTGGGTCGGAGGACATAAGCAAAATGGTCATGTCCTCTAAAAACATAAATCTAAAAATTTTATCAGAAACAACACTTTCTCCATACTTCAATACTTCTATATACCATGTGGGACAAAATAAATACCTATCATAATTTACATTTTTAACTTGCATAGCTTTCTTGCAAAACTTACAATAGATTAAACAGTATAGGTTTAGTTTTCAGACATGGAGGTATAAACAATGTTACTGAGGCAGCGTGCATGATTGTTCACCCAGCGAATATCAATTCCACAGCAGTTGGACGAGCATACAAGATTGGGGACTCCCAAGGACAAACTTGATCTGTCTCATACATGCCCATCGTACGTCAACCGATGTAGAGACCAATATGTCATATAGAACAGTGTGTCTAAAACAGCCTCTAATACATTATACTCGTATAAGAGATATTCTAGGAAGACTGCATTAAAAAAATAATAATATATCAAAGTATTGACATTTTTGTACAAAACAAAGTGACTAAAATTTACAAAAGTTAATTTATATACATAGGAAGTTTTAAGCTACTATTTAAATGATTGGTTAAAGAAATTTTATTTTAAACTAAACCCGTTATTGATAAAAGATATTTATTCATGTCAGTGTCAGTATTTGACTGTTAAAAATATTTTAAATCTCCAAAACGAAAGGCGTAAACGAACATAAGCTACTAGCAACTATTTGACTATCCTATAACCGGAATTTTTTCATGTTCTAAAGTGACGATTTCATTGCCCAATTCATGGCATTGGATGGCTGTGACTAGTCGGTTTATTTGTCAATAGTTATTGCTTTCATTCCCAACATAATAAAAAATCTCTTCGTCTGAAGTCAGCTGTGTTTCCAAACGTGTATTCAGTATTCCCTGATACTTTCCTACTAGAGAATTATTATTGTTTGACGCAAGCAACGAACTTTGCTAAGTTTGGTTAGTAAATAAATTAGATTAATTCACGTTCGCTGGTAGAAAACCGTATCTCCGATGTAAAGTAACTGTTTGGAAATTTCTAAACAGTTGCGAAGAAGTCGACTCGGACAAACATTTTCCTTACTCCAAGCTCATGAAACAAGCATTATTGAAGAAATAATAGACTGTTGATCTCGGAACCAACAGCTCATCAGCTGTTGAGGTAGCTGTCTCTGAGGTAGTCAGCTGCCGGGGTAGTCCGGCTCATCAGCCGGAGCCGGACTACCCCGGCAGAGCGCGGTAGCTTAAAACAATGATTCCACCTGTTCTATAACGAATTAGGTATTACCAGTGCGCAGTTAAAAATATTTGATAGAGGACAGAACATTCTACTAACGTTGAGGAAGTAACGCAAAATACATTATGATATTATAAGGATCCCCTTTTCTAATACCCGTTTGTAATTATCGATGAAGTGTTTATTTATTTTAACTTGTATATTGGATCGGACAGGTTAACGTAAGTACTATTCTCAATTAAATTCTGCTTACTGTGCAGTGCTAATACAGTAATTACAATACAATTGTGTACAACTACGAACACAATTATTCGAAACCATGTTGCAACACTGTTGGGCCCAATCTGAGGTTCAAATTTAATTTTTGGTACGACTAGAAATCAAATCCAGAACTAATAGATTGTAGGGTAGACACGTATGTCTAAAGTAACAAATCGTTTTATGAAATTATGTGTTCATATGTTCTCGAAGCTTTATACTTTTAAATATTTGGTTGTGAAACATTCCAACCGGAGAAAGGGTAATATTTATATTCCACCGCCAAACGTGAGCAGTTTGTGGGGAGCAAATACGTCAAATCGCGTTCAAATCACTCCCTTGATTGAATGACGCCCGTTTCATGGGCGTCAAACATTTCACTTTTGACATACGCTACTTGACACCGTTTAGGTTTTGATGTAAATTTATAAAACACTCTGAAACACGAAAATGAAAAACTTTTCTAGATTATTAAATTAGTCAAACCATTCCAACCGTTAAGCTTTATTTGAGTTGCTTCAAACTCATATTTAATTAAAACTAATGTTTTCGTTGGTTATTCGAATTTATTCCACTCTTTAAATTCTTGACCTCTGTCGGATTGATGGTACAAGATAGTTTAATTTATCTTAATACATTGCATTCTTAGAAATAAAACGGGTCGAGTGCAGCAATGTGTGATTTTAATGTTTTGCTTTAAAAATTTATTGGTTTTATTTTTAAATTAATAATACCAAAAATTTGGGTTTTTTATGTCAATATTACATCAAAGATAAAGGTACTGGCATACATTGATCGATTTCTTTGATATATATTTATATATATCATATATATTGATATATTTGATATATATTTATATCGCAGCATACTATGTTACCAGTAGTTAGTAGTGACTGATTCTGTATATATATGTAGACTTAAAAAGAACAGCAAATGTATACGCAGTGTCACACGAAGAGCTTTAGCCGATTAATTTACTATTTATTCACCGAACCTTTAAAGTTTTACACAGTTTACAAAGTAGGTTCTAAAAATATTCTGGGAAAATTTCATCTCCCTAAACTTTGTAGAAACAAAATGGCGGCATATTGAAATACCCCCATCGCAGCAGACCTGCGTACTCCAAATCAATAATATAATAATAATAATAATAATATATGACAAGTTTGGTCACCATCTGTCGATAAACATGAGAATTATTTGCCTATTCTCCATAAGATTAACATGGGAAAGAGTGTGCAGGTTTGCTGCCATGATAAACACATAAACTATGATTTTTAAGCATAAATGGATAGATCTTAACCACATGAAGCTAAATATCAAGTTTTATTCAAAAATATTGATTAATATGGGAAATATTAATTGTTTCCTATCCTCCATAAGATTAACATTGGAGCTCCAAAATACAACGTACTTTGTTTAGATTATTTAATATCTCGGTAACCGTTGGAGATAGAGAAAAACTTTTAGGAACTAAATTGTGTAGTATTTAAAGTTGATTCTAATGGTGAAAGATTAAATTTGAAATTTTTAAAAATGACATGGGAAAAATGTGAAAACCCCACCCAAACTACCCCTTCCGATTGACCGTCATGTCTGGATTACGAACTCGTCCGAGCATATGTAGGAATACACGTTTCTACCAAATTTGGTCTCGATCGGACCATTTTTACGAGAGTTATCGTGTTCACAGACATATACAGTATATATATAAAATAATTTTAACGACTTTTGTTTTTGGTCTCTGGGCACCTAAAGAAGAAAAAATAACATGATCCCGGGCTTAAGTCTCGCCATGAGACCTGCGGTAATAGCTTCTTCCCTATGGGAAATTCGCTAAAACGATACTTATAACTCGTTAAACCTCACTGTGCATAATTCTACCTGATCTTAACCGTCATAGCGCATTTTGTGATATAGTTTGACAATGCAAACTATTTTAGTAAATCCATTTGAAAGGGCGTTCAATTTACTATGTATTTATTTACTAAATTTAAAAATAACTCATTTTACAATGATTTTAAATAGCTTTAGAGCAAAAAAATGTTTTTACTGAGATTTGCCAACCAAATTCAATGCTCAGTTAAACCAGTTAAATATTTCTTATTCTTAAGTTATGCATGAAAAACTATTTTACATATGGTTTTAAGTTTAATTAAAAATACGAAAAGGCTACAGTGACAAAATGTCTAAAGTTCATAAAATTGTTGATAAGGTACAGCATATACATTTATCATAATGACTGTAATCACCAAACTACTACTGTATCTGTTTTTAATTTCTTTATTAGCTGAATATTTTGATTAAATCAGCTGATTGTGAAGTAAATAAACTATGTCCACCGTTTACTCTACACATGCGAAGTCTTTTCATGATTTCCCTCAAAGTGGGCTTCAAGTTTCGTTCATCATGAAGTTCACAAGCAGTCAAAATGCTACTTCTTAATTCTTCTACTTGTTGAATAATTGGTGTGCAATAAACTTGTTGCTTGAGGTAACCCCAAACAAAGTAGTCAAGGGGTGTGAGGTCTGGAGACCGTGGAGGCCAAGCGATGGTTCCTCCTCTTCCGATCCACATGTCAAAAGAAGTACTGATATGCTGACGGACCTTAACATTGAAGTGTGGGATGCTCCATCTGCTTGGGACACGATAGGCTGATGGAATTCCAACAGGAAATCGTCAAGGAGCAATGGTAAGGTTTCAGTTAGAAAGTCCAAGTATTGAATGCCACCTAACAGGTCCAGGTAAGGGTCTTATGAGCCGGTTTCCTACAGATAAGTCCAATTCAGACGTTTACTTTGAACCTTACGTGATGAGAAGTTCCATGTATCAGGTGAGCATTTTCTGCAGCATAGTTTTCTCAGCTATGCATTTAAAAATGCAACCTCGAGTGAATATTCAACAATAAGAAATCAGCTGATTATAGCTGGTTTACTTCTCACAAAACAAAACACAGCTGGTTTAGTCTAATTATTCAGCTAATAAAGAAATTAATAACAGCTACAATAATTAGTTTGGTGTTCAGAGCCAATTAGAAAAATGTTAATGCACTTTATAAACAATTTTATGAAATTTCAACATGTTTTTTATGTGTGGCCCCTTAATACATAATACATAATATAAATTACATACATAAATACATCATTTAAAAAGCTAAATAAGTATGATTTTTTATTCATAGAACAAAAGTATAAAGAAATATTTAGCTGGTTTAATGAACCTTTAAATTTGAAAATCGCAGTTCATTTTAAAATTAAGTTTACATTGAAATTATTTAAAAACCATTGTTAAATGTGTTATTATTAAAGTACTGTGCTAAATTAATAGTAAATTTAACGTTCTTTAAATAGCATTACTTTCGTTGTCGTAACTACAATAGTTTGCATTCTATCGTCAAACTAACACAAATAGTCGTGAAAATTGTAATAATTACAAAATGCGCTATGACAGCTATACGGTTAATATCAGATATAAACTTATATTTTTTTAGTTTAAATTTTTAGTTCCTTTAATAAGTAGAATCAACAGGTAACTTAACAGGTAAGGAATGACTCACCCTGTGTAAATGGCATGGATTAGACAAATACCCCCGTCACAGCAGACTTGCCTACTTGCGAATTTCCAAATCAATAATATAATAATAAGAATAATATATGGAAAGTTTTATTAGTATCTGTCAATAAATATGAGAGTTATTTGCCTATTCTCCATAAGAGTAACATATGTTATTCTTATGGAGAGTATCTTTCTTATATAAGAAAGAATATGCAGGTTTGCTGCTGTGAGGAACACTGAAAGTTGGTGTTTATAGCGTAAACAACTTTTATTTGGACAATTTATACCAATTTCCTTCAACATCTATCCATAAATAAAGGAGTTTGCCTGTTAAATATGGTTAACATGGGAAAAGAGTATGCAGGTTAGTTGCCATGATAAACACATACACAATGATTTTTAAACATTAATGGATGGATTGGCTTCTGAGCACCTAAAAATGAACAAATAACATGGTCCCGGACTTAAGCCTAACCATTACACCCACGGCAATAGCTTGTTTCCTATGGAAAATTCGTTAAAAACACACGATTAAACTCAGCTAAGTGTTAAATATCTGGAAAGCCAGATACAAGTACACGAGTTCTCATATAACATAAAACATATTTACAAATTATTTGCTACTATGACTAAGATAAATATATTAGATAAATTAGATAAATAAATTAAGGATAAATTAGATATGACGCTTGACTCATATTAGCTTATTATAACTTAGAGATTTGTAAGTGTAATCAATTTTCTTTATCAAACAATCAATTATCTTTGGTTTCAGATTGATTTTACGAATAATTACGCCAGTTCTGATCAGAACATTGTATTTCATCGTATCCAGGTATATCTGATGAGCAGTAACTATTAGTGACAACCCTTACTGTCAAGAATAACTAAGTGTGAACTTAGTTGAATAATTTTTAAATCATAATAATACGTTTATTTTATTTACAATGTATTGAATATTTTACAAATCAAACTTATAGACCAAGTTTAAACATTATTGGGAAAAATAATAAATAATAATAGTGCATTCAGCCCAAAAGTAATACTTAACAACCACTGTCCTCCTTTCTCTGTGAATAATACGTCATCAGTACTAAAATATGTAAACTTAATTTACAGTGAAAAATGAAATATCTAGTTGAGTCTTTTTATATACTAAATTAGTAAAAAAATACTTTTTTTCATAAACAAGCTACAATATAAAATAATTGCACATTTTCTGCAATCTCTTTTACAACGTGTTTGTAAACGCTAGATAACATGTAAATAGTTTGGGTATTTTATCCTACACATAGCTGATTCATTGTCCTGAACAGCTAGATATACATACAGGCGTCAGAGCCCCTCCCCAGCACTCCTGGTGGAAATTATGCGCAGCTCTGCGGGCCATGTATCAACGTCAGTCTAGTTTTATGTTTTGTATTCTGACAGTTATATGTGTATTTTACAGGTTCATGCAGCTAGAACCAATTATTTCCCCAACATCCCTTGATATTTGTGTTATACTAAATCTAACAAAATATATATTATTTTTACGGAAAAATTTCAATTTTAGCTTGAAAATTATTGCGTTCACATTATTGATTTATTTTGGTCTTTTATTCATAAAAAAATGTAAGTTTTCATAACTATAGCTAACTATAAGCTAAAAAATATAAAATTTTTTACAAATGCACATGCAAAAATTTTATTCACGTCTTCAAAAAACCCCATAATACTAGGTGCCCCAAAACCGCCGCTCATAAAATTTCTCTACCAAATATGTTTTGTAAAATTTACTTCAATATTTTCTATCTTAGTCTAAACGTAAACTATTTTAATGACTTATTAAATTTACTAGTTTTTACACACACATTTTTTCTCGATCCTTCCATCTTATAAAGTGTTTCGTCTTACCTATTATTTAATGACAACAAGTTGTCATTAAATAATTGTATATTTTGTAGATGAAAAAGGACTTAAAGTTATTTCCTAAGAAATGTATACATCATAATTATTCGTGTTTTAAACATTTTATGAATTTTCAATGGCATCGCTACAATACGACACCCTATTGGGAATTATAACATCTGAAATCCTACGTATACTTATATTCCGATAACTATTTTACAATAATGTACAACGAATGGTTTTCTGTAGTTTGAAGCATATAGTTTAGAATGAATGATCCGATGGTTTCTACACATTTGGAGTGTGACACAATGTTACAATTTACTACAATCCCTCCTTTCAAGACACCGAAACTGACCCACTTGGGATGTACTGAATATCCAGGGGAAGATTAATCCTGCCTCAACTCATCAACTAAAGGTGGTATTAGTTAGTTAGTAAACACATCTGGTACTCGGTAATGAAATTAGAGTATGGATGATTTATAATTAGATGTTGCAACATTTTGTTAACTATATGAGTAACACTGAATTGGGGAGTAGCCTCTAAATGACATTAGGTTACTAAATTAAATGATTCAAATAATTATTGACATGCTTGATTCAGATCATATATTTGAAAAAGAAGTGATAAGTGAATTAGACAATAGCTGTCCTACTAGCATATTGAACGTATATAGCACCATCCAAAATGAAATACCGTACCTCATTTTCCACAAAAAAAACTGAAAAATAAATATCTAAAAATTATGATGTGTTGTATTGTTTCTGACTGGTGGTTGGCTTTATATCGGGTTAACATTTGTATGCATGAAATACACGCGGCGCAATAATCAGAAGGACGTGAACTGAATTTCACCCCGTCAGCTTGTTACAACGATACGTTTAAAGTGACGGGGTAACCCCAGATGTCTGACTGCCACGTTTAGTTCGAAATCGATTCCCTGTAATTTATGTACTATCATGCAGTATCTCACTGTTCACCGATTATCTCCAACGTAATCAACAAGTTTTACATATTATTGTTATTTTGAAATGGACGTCTTAGCTCTGGTGGGGGGGGTATTGGCAATCCGTCAAACCAAAATTTGAAATTGTGACATCATATGGTTATAAGGACAGCTGTTAACAAGATACATCCATGATCTAAGCTTTTTTACAAATAAAACTAAACACAATATGTTCCCTTCGATGAAAAGTATTGGTTTTGGTAATGATATCATATTTTGAATTTAATTCTTTGACTCAAGTAATTTACTGAAGACTATTTGATGAGAGCTTTTTATGTAACAATTACATTGGTGCGTTACGTTTTCCCTAAAGTTCGGTGACGTGGACTCATTCAAATTTTGAGATAAATACTGTCGTGACATTCCTTAAAAAACAATGAGACTATTCATCAACTTAATTCTTTTGTTTTTACCCGTATTAGACATTCAATTTCATTACCTGAGAGAAAATTGCCATAAACAATTTTAATACAAAAAAGTACTACGAAATTATATCAGGATAAAATAACATTATCGCAGGAAAAATAAAACTTTTAAGATATTGTCTTTTAGTACGCTTATATGGGAAATAATGGACTATATTTTAAAATCAACATTGGAATTGAGAAATAATTAGTTTTGAACTGGCAACATGACTTCAGTTCAAACAAGAATAATACAACACAGAAAAACAAGACTATTAAGGCGGTAAAAATAACAAAGTTGTATTTTATATTATGTAACAATTAAAATGTGGGAAGGATAACTTCTACCTAAATTATAATATCCGGTGGTGTAAATTTAGGTGTTGTTAATTATTCTGATTTTGAATGGAAGCGATGAACTGTTGTAGAACCTATACCAAGGTTCTACCAGGCCTGGTGTAAACTTGTAGAAAATGGTTCGTCTTGATACGGCTAAGTTGTTCGGCGAAGTTAATTATTTTGTTGAATTGTCAATCAATTGTTGTATAAACAAAATTTTGGAGGATCAAGAGTGAATTCAGACGGGGCACACTGACGGATAAAACATTATATTTTAATAATTGAGGTTGTAATACTTAGAACTGGCGTCAAAGCACGGAGAATTGAACACTTGAATTGAACACAAAGGCGACTTAATACCGGCTACTTCTGAAACACCGGAAATGCTGTTTATCATAGGTTTTATATTTTAATGTAGCCAGTATTTATTTATTTAGTATTTATTTATGTTAATAACAAAAATAAAACAGTTCCTTTTTATTTAACACTCAAAAATACTAAACAACGCATGTGCTATTCCATACTAAGTACTCTGATATATCTTAAAAATTTTGACGTGCGGCGCTGTGTTAGAAATAACAAAAGTGTCATCCGAAGGAAGCACATAAATTTTGTTACGGAAGGAAGCAAGGTGATGTCAACATGAACCACTCAGTGATGTATTGGTTTTGAATTCCGGAACAACATTACTGTTCACCGAACGCTTGTATAGCGTTCTAATAACAAGCTATTAGTTTTTGCACCACACCCTTTAATAAAAAAAACTCTTCATTTTGGCTCCAGACTAAAAAAGTATTCTATGAGTTCTATGAGTAAGCAATTTTTATTAAAAAAATAAAAAAAATTCATACAATCATTTGTACCATTATTGAAGGATGCGTCTTTGGTTTATGAGACATTTAAACTGACACTGGGAAAACTTCAAAGACCAGACACGGGCTCTTTTCACTCCAGTTTCTGGTTTTGTTTCATATTTTACAGTAATCAGTTACTTTCCCTGCTGATCAAAGTACGTCACTGTTCACGCTTTCTAGACTTATCGGTTTATAAGACTAATCCGATTTATTTTATTTCTCTATTTCCAATGGTTAACGAGATATTAAAAAATCTAAACACAGTACGTTGTATTTTGAGGCTATAATGTTAATATTATGGAGGATAACGAAAAATTAATATTTCACTTATTAACCAATATTTTTGGATAAAGCTTTATATTTAGCTTCATGTGGTTGAGGTTCATCAATGTATGCCTGAAAATCATAGTTTATGTGTTTATCATGGCAGCAAACCTGCATACTCTTTTCCCATGTTAGTCATAAGGAGAATAGGCAAACTCCTTTATTTTACGACAGATGTTGATGAAAGTTGGTATAAATGTTAAAAATAAAAATTGTTATTGGTAGAAATGCCACCTTTCAGTGTTCCTCACAGCAGCAAACCTGTACACTCTTCCCATCTTAATCTTATGGAGGAAAGGCAAATAATTCTCATGCTTATGGACGGATTTTTATAAAACTTGTCATATATTATTATTATTATATTGGTTTGGAAATTCGTTGAGTACTCAGGTCTTCTGCGACGGGGGTATTTGTTATTGGGGTCATTTTCCACCACACAGTAAAAACAAATTTTTACGACGTTCGGGACCTGGAATCTGATCCCATCCTCAGTTATGTGTTAGGTTCCAGTAATTACGGAATCAGATTTCAGATCTTGAAACGTCATGAAACTTTGCTATTTTGAGTGTGTTTGTGACTCATTTGCACTCTACACTTAGGAAAGATTAAGGTGAGGTTCATTGGAGGCATGTGATAGCCTCGAGTAACATAAAAGTAAATAATGTTTTGACAATTATACAGAAATATAGATGACGCAAGAAAAAAGATTGAGCAGGATTTCTTACAGCTAACAATGTGGTGTCATGATAGTGGACTAATTATAAATAGTAAAAAATAAAAAAAATTATACATATTCATTTGCCTTCATACCATTGTAGAGAACCCGCAGTAAAATCTCATTCAAACAACTGTCTCCATAATAAATGTTATGATAAAGGTACATGTCACTGTATAACCTTGGAAAATGTAACTAGCTTTAAATACCTTGGAATAATGATTGATCATAACATGAAATGGGATCTGTACATAAAACAAGTAACTGATAAACTACAGATATGCTTGTTTAAATTCTATCATCTGAGAGAATACCTACCCATTGAAACAATGAGACTTATATACTTAGAAATGTGTGAATCTTTGCTTAGGTATGGTGTGAGGTCATGGGGGTCAGCATCGAATACAGCCATAATGCATGTAAAAGATGTGCAAAACAGATTAATTAAAACAGTGACCAAGCTTGGTTCTGCTGTTCTGGTTGTTAATCCCATGCTAGGTTATCAAATATTTAATGTTTTGCCAGAAGACAAGTTGTTCAGAATTTTGATCATACTAAATTATTATTATTAAAATAATTGCAAATGTCTCAATGAGCATAGTTATGATTCAAGACCCGAGAATCACTAATAAATATTCTAAAATGAAAAGACTTTTTTTGGTACCGTCTTTGTTAAACAGCTTACCTGCTCATCTAAGGAATGTAAATAAATTAAGAATTTTAAAGCAAATGTTAAAATATTTTTATCTGGGCAGGGAGGGAAATTTTCATTGATTTCTGATTTGGGTTAATTTTAGCTATTAAATTTATTGTTAGTACCAATATTTAATTCACATTTATATTTATATTGTGCATTTCTTGTTCTTGTTATACTGGATTTATATCAATGTTATTCTATTTATACGTCTTTATTGTATATAGATGTTATTGTTAGATTTTTACTTATTGGCCTAAAAATGTATGCCAATTTTAATATTTCTGTCGATTAAAATGTGTTTTGTATATTAAACAGGAAGATAAAAGAAAATAATATAAAAGACTGACAACAACATGATTAAAGAATTGAGCTAACTATAAAATAGTTACAGACAAGCCTTGATTGGCTTTTGTAGCTTCAATTAAAAATTTTTGTATAATTTTTGTTCGTTTTGGAAATAAATAAAAAAAAATTATAATATACCTAGTATGTCATGCTATGTAATCTAAAAGTTTAAACATAATTCCTGCGGAAGACGTTTGTTTGCTTTCTTTACAGACGTTTGATCTCTCCATACATTTCACTTATGTAACATTCACACTTTCAAGACGATTCCTGAGTTTTCTGACAGCAGTGTTACAACAGATATCGTTATCAGCGTTGCAGCATTGCATCTCATTCTTTACAGACGTTTGATCTCTCCATACATTTCACTTATGTAACATTCACACTTTCAAGACGATTCCTGAGTTTTCTGACAGCAGTGTTACAACAGATATCGTTATCAGCGTTGCAGCATTGCATCTCATTCTTCTTCCCGTGTGAGTTAAAATAATTAAAAACACATAGCATATATGAGTTTATCCCATGTCACCACTTCATTTTTATCAAGTGGTGACACAGTGTAAACTCATATATACATGTAAACTTCTGATATTAAATTTGATAACACATTATGTTATTAATTTATCTTGAATACGGTTTCTATTGAAAGCATAAACAGTAATTTTCTTAGTTATGAAAAATATATTTTCATATTTTGAAAGACACTTAAAAATTTATTTAGATTAACTACGATAATGGAATCCTAACGATTTTTTTGAAATCCAATAATGAAGATCCTTCCTTCACCCGGACGTGGACATATTGTTCCTACAAGCTCAAGGATCCTTCACCCGGACGTGGACATATTGTTCCTACAAGCTCAAGGATCCTTCACCCGGACGTGGACATATTGTTCCTACAAGCTCAAGGATCCTTCACCCGGACGTGGACATATTGTTCCTACAAGCTCAAGGATCCTTCACCCGGACGTGGACATATTGTTCCTACAAGCTCAAGGATCCTTCACCCGGACGTGGACATATTGTTCCTACAAGCTCAAGGATCCTTCACCCGGACGTGGACATATTGTTCCTACAAGCTACAAGGTCCAGTATCGAACCATTACTAAACTTTGGTTTGATTTTGTTCAGGATCAAAAAAGAAGACCTTTAAATTACGAATCGTATATAACTATTGAATCACCCAACCATATTTCACAAATAAATGTCAATATTTTCATATTATTTTTACCCCAAGAACCAATATTAATTTATAGGTAATGAAACCTTTGATGACGTCAAAAAGATGATAAGCTGAAACAGTAACTCTTGAGTAGAACCATAAAAACGATAGTAGCTAAGCATCGTCCCTAAGCATATCACGTCACAAAACAAATGGCGTCACTGTTCCAAATTTTGGTCGCCCAAATCACCACACAGTCCAGAGGAAGGGGGAGATTGGCATTCCGTCAGATTTTTTTTGAGGTCAGACCAAAATTTGTAACGGAAGTGCCATCATACGGTTATAAGAATTTTTAGAGGAATTGAAAACATTCCCTTTAGAAATGTCCATGATCTAACCTATTTCCCACAGGGAAGTAAATCATGTACAATCCTTATTTCATTGGAATTTAATAAAATTTAGAGCAATAATTTAGTTTTTTAAGCAATATTTTTTTAAGTAATAATAATAATAATAATAATAATAAGAGTTTAACCATGGTGAATAAATTGAAATAGTTTAAACATAATGTAACAAATAGCCTATTACATTTCGTTAAAAGGCGAAGAACTAAGAGTATGGAAAATATCTATTTATATAGACGCTCAAAAACATTTTTACCTTGGCAGCTTACAGTTTGATTAAAGCTCTTTGCTAAAAGAATCCTGCTTAATGAAGCAGAAAATTTGAGAAAAAATTGAGATTATTGCGTTTAAACGAGCGTGTTCCGTTCATTTAAGCAATACTCAGCTGGAGGTACAAGCCGCAATACATGCATTTTAATTAAATAAAGTCTAAATGATTAAAATTAAAGTTTGGTATAGCCATAATATACTTAACTATTGAATTCAAATTTTTGTCGTGGCTGATTTGAGACTAGGTATAGACATTTTACGGAGATAAATTGTTTCAAAATGAAAGCCTGATTTTAGTAACACGAAATTGGTTTGTAAACATGTAGTTAGGATAAAAATATCTTTCGTCTAATATGAATGGATCTATATAGTATTTAAAATAAATGATATATATATATATATATATATATATATATATATATATATATATATATATATATATATTATAAATCCCACCTGAATGAGTTAAGTTTAGTTAATTTTTTGTTTTAATGTTCCCTAATGGAGCAAAAAATGAATCACAATTAAGTCAGTTTTTACATAATTTTAAGATTGTACAAGTTTTATCAATGAAATGTAATAATTTGTTTTAATAATATGTTGATGAGAAAGTCCGTTAAAATGAATACATAAATTAATACCTCCGTTGAAACCAACCAATGACTAAACCCCCTTTTTAAATGAACATTTAGATTTTTTAAAGCATCCCGAGATTATTTTAATTGAAAATTACTGACCATTACTCGGGAATATTTCAAACAAAGATACCAGCGTGAATGTCAAACGGCCACAAAGGAAGGACTACAAAGGAAGTGTCAGGTGATGAGTGAGGGCGGAGGTCATGTTCGGCGATATGCGGACATCATTGATGCCACTGCCATGGACACATTCCAAGCTATATTACCTTTCATAAAATTATAAAGCTAGTTTTTATTCTGCTAAATATTTTAAAGCTATATTACATGGAAATCTAAAACTACTTTTTTATGAAATAATCGGAAAACTATTCTCGGCGGGTGTTTAGTAAGATTTAATATATTTCACCCTATATCTATTTATGGAAAAATACTTTTACTGACCTAGCCCTAAAATGTGGTTGAAGTAATTCATGCAATTTTTACATCCGATTCCCTTTTATAAAATAAGATTTGTTGGTCATAGACCAACATTAGTATTATTGTAAATAGTGTTCTCAGCTGAGGAATTAGGTGACTCCCTTTGTGCATTACATTTAAGTATTTTCAGCCCAAACTATATGATTGCCAAACTAATGTTATATTTTGATATTGCATATTATTGAATGATACTTAATTAACATGTAGGAAACCAAAATAAACCAGTTTAGGCGAGAGAACTTCTTTGTGTCACGGATGTTTTAAACTACTTTTCTTATTGAGAATCAAATTGAAATCCAAACCCGTCTGAAATTGTGAAAGAAATGGGTAAATTTTTACACTAATCAAGTCGTTTATGTAGAGATACAAAATATATACGAACCCAGAGAAACATTTATATGAAAGTGAGTGAAACAGTTTGAGTTCAGATACTACAAAAGCATCAAGAGGACCCTTCGATACATCAGTTGCAACGGTGAAGTCCTTCTAGCCCTTGTAACCAAACCCTTCGATACATCAGTTGCAACGGTGAAGTCCTTCTAGCCCTTGTAACCAAACCCTTCGATACATCAGTTGCAACGGTGAAGTCCTTCTAGCCCTTGTAACCAAACCCTTCGATACATCAGTTGCAACGGTGAAGTCCTTCTAGCCCTTGTAACCAAACCCTTCGATACATCAGTTGCAACAGTGAAGTCCTTTAGCCCTTGTAACCAAACCCTTTTTGGCCGACGATCCTAAGCTTTTCTAAACTTCTACTCTACGGAAAAGCTATCAATATATTTTTGATAACTGACTAAAATTGACGGGTATGATTTTTTTTTGTTCTTAATCTGTTTGTTCTTGTTTTGTTTTTAATGTTCTTATTATGACATTAAGTTAAAGTTCAAACTCATACCTGTTGTGTTGACTAAATAAGAAAAAAAAACATTCGTCATTTTTCATTAATAAATAAAAATGCCACACTTCAGTAAATTATATAAAGATAATGCGATCAAGAACTGTATTAGTCTATATTAGTTATTTAAGATTAGTCTTGTTTGTAGATTAATTTAGTAAAGCTAAATATTTATTTCTAAAGTAAAAAAATAAAATATCGCCTAACGCTTTTTAGAATCGAATTAAAACTTACATTTCCCCTTTTAGTGAATTTCCCATAGGGAAGAAGCTATTACCGTAGGTCTCATAGCAAGAGTTAAGCCCGGAACCATGTTATTTATTCTTCTTTAGGTGCCCAGAGACCAAAAACAATAGTCGTTAAAATTTTTATATATATTATAAATGTGTCTGTAAACACGATAACTCTCGTAAAAATGGTCCGATCGAGACCAAATTTGGTAGAGACGTGTATTTTGTACAATTACTCGGATAAGTTCGTAATCCAGACATATCAGTCAATGGGAACAAGTAGTTGGGGGAGGGGGTTTACTCAAAATTGGGTTATTTGCGTTTTTCATACGTAATTTAAAATGTTTTAGATTTTATCTTTCACCATTAGAATCAGCTTAAAAACTACACAATTTAACTCCTTAAAATTTTTCTTTATCTCCAACGGTTACCGAGACATAAAAAAATCTAAACACAGTACGTTGTATTTTGAGGCTATAATGTTAATATTATGGAGGATAACGAAAAATTAATATTTCACTTATTAACCAATATTTTTGGATAAAGCTTTATATTTAGCTTCATGTGGTTGAGGTTCATCAATGTATGCCTGAAAATCATAGTTTATGTGTTTATCATGGCAGCAAACCTGCATACTCTTTTCCCATGTTAATCATAAGGAGAATAGGCAAACTCCTTTATTTTACGACAGATGTTGATGAAAGTTGGTATAAATGTTAAAAATAAAAATTGTTGATGGTATAAATGCCTACTCTCAGTATTCCTTACAGCCGCAAACCTGCACACTCTTTCCCATGTTAATCTTATGGAGAATAGGTAAATAATTAACATGTTTATGGACAGATTTTTATTAAACTTGTCATATATTACTATTATTATATTATTGATTTGGAAATTGGCTGAGTACGCAGGTCTGATGCGCGGGGGGTATCTTATCTTAAAACCACTCACCAATGTATTTATTTTAGCTAAAAAATACCTACGTATCGTACTCGTTAATATGACCCACCGATATCAACGCTTTATACCTTTTTTGATTAATGTTTATTTTGAAGAAGGATAAAGGCGGTTTTATCTGCATAAGCTCTATTTGACACATTGTTATTCAAGCTGCACTCATAAATTTTGGGATGACGGGAAGTTAGGGGATACGCGTATCAACTTGGCCCACTCCCTCTGATATATTGGTTTTGGAACGATGAACTTCATGTACGTATCATGTAAACTTTTGTTTATTTTTAAAATAATATGGTAATGTTTAATTTTAAAAGTTTAAATATCCTCAGGCAACATTTTATTGATAGGACAATTTATTGTTAAGTTGCTATTTATTATAGCTTTAGAAGAAGCTTTACAAGAAGTAAGAAAAACAGAAACTGGAATTACTGTAGGAACCACAATAAGTAATGTCCTTACATCATGCAGGTTATGATGTAATTAATAGCGAAAAGTAAAGAAGAACTTGGTGTGCTGGTCAGAAAACTGCTAAACCATACACAAAAAGTAAAAAATAAATTTAGGGAAACCCAAAATAATGGAGTGAAGGAGAATAACCCAAATAAATAATGAAACTTATATAGGCCTATAAATCGAAGGATACAAATTTGAAAAAGTAAACAATTCCACTTATTTGGGAGTAACGTTAATAAATAATAATGAAGAAGACACGGAAATACAACAGAGAATAAATGCAACAGAAGTCCATCTGCATGCCACAAATTATTTAGCTCATGGCTTTTATCACAAAAAATAAAACTCTATATTTATAAAACCGTTATGAGACCAGTTTATTATATGGCGCAGAAAATTGGGTGCTAACAAAAAACCCAGAAAAACGTTTGATAGTATTTTAGAAAAAAATCTTGAGAACAATCTCAGGTCCATCCTTTGAAGGATAAAGCACAATGTGGAGTTGAGATAACTGTATTTGGACCCAGACATAGTGGCCGAGGTGATAAGTAGGGGAATGAGAAGGACTGGCTATTAAATAAAGAAAGAGGAACGACTCCTTAGTCAAAAACGTTCTTTAAAATAATCCCGAGGGCAGAAAACCACGAGGGAGGCCCAAGTTGAGATGGCGAGACCAGGTAAGAAGATATTTAGGAAAACTGGGAAGAAGGGAAGAGGAAGCAACAGATTGAGAAATCTAGAGCTAGTGTGTTGGCGAGGCAAAGACCCATTGGATACCACGAGCCACGGCAGTAAGTAAGTAAATTAATACATGGGAGGACGGGACTACAAAAATTAAAAGCGATACTGGGGTACTTTATATATTGGGAGGGATAAATACCTTGAAAATGTAACTCTTTGAACATTTCAAAATCTCGTGAAAACATGCGTAAATAATAGTTATGTCAAGTATTCGGCTTTACTTACAAAATAGATATAGGAAATACTTGATAGACCAAGACAATTTCGTATTAAGTTATTATTTTGACTGATTTAACTTTTTTCTGAAATGGAAGTAAACGAAGACTTATATTTAGAATTTTTTAGTATAATTAAGATTAACCTAAACTTTTAAGGCATTAAATTTCCGGAAGCGAACCCTTAATGCTTTGTTTATAAATGCCTAACGAAGTTTTCACGAATTTACTTATTATTGACATGGATAGGCCTATGTCTAAACTCTGGGGGATAGCAGATTTGTGGAACGCAACAAGTGTAGCGGATGTGTTTGGATTGTCATTTTGGTTATAAGAACAGCTATTTAGATGAACTGAAAACATTCCCTTTAGACGTGTCCAACCTATTTCCCACAGGGATGTACAGGGATACAAACATTTTATTCTTATTTCTTTATTTTTATACATTCAACCAAGAGATAGGCCATACTATTGTCACAATATGTCAGTCATATGGTTGGAAAGAATGTAATTGAATTAAATCACAAAGCGGAAAACGAAACGATATATATCGTATTTTACGGTAAATATTTTCTTTTATTTGAAAGGAATACAGTCCCTATTTTGTTAGCATTAATTTGTAAACACTCATTAAATAATAACAGAGGCCTTGAGCCGAGCATAAACCACCCACACAGAGTACAATAATAGAAAGGCGACATAATAGAATATGCCAGACTGAGTGACAAAAGCAAGATCAGATGAGTTTATCAACAGCATTAATGTCAGCTAAGAGTCAACTGGAAAGGATTTGTCTAGAGCTTATCCAAATTACTAGCGTTGGTATTTTATATTCAACCCTTGTCAAAAAATAGTTAGTCTATCATGGAGCATTTTATTTCTGCAGACCGAAAGTCATTTTTTTATTTTCTGACCAAATCTCTTAGATGTATGCATTTTTGCAGCTTACTACTTTGGAAATAATGAAAAAACTCTATACTATTGATTTTAATTTAATATCATGACGAATTCGGTAAGAGATTTTGAATATTTTAAACAGGTCTGAAACCGGAAGTCTGTATTTTTCATAGTCTTAATTTTTTAAAGTCTCAAGTTTTTAAAGTCTCAATTTTATAAAACTCTGAAAAGTAATATTAATTTACCTTGCTCCCCATACAACTGAAACGTTTACCTGGTTATAGCAAACACAAAAGAATAAACACTGGTTTAATTAACCCAGCGAATATAAAGTTTACCAAACGAATGCTAACAATTTTGCAGAGCGTTATTGACATAGAAGGGTCCTAGTTGCTTTATTGTTGCATTACAATTATATTTGTATATTTATTATTTCTAGATAATTTTAAGTTTATTGGAAAAAATAACTTTTATATACTAGTAAATATGTTGGGCTGGACATCATTATTTGTGGAATTAAGGGTATTGTAAAGATATTAATGCGTTTTGAGATGTATATTATTTAAAACGTCGAATAACACTAAAATGGCTCAGAAGGGGTGTGTATTGCTCCAAAAATAAATATGTAAATAAGTGAAACTGCCAAACTATGTTACGGGGAACCCCCACTACAACATCGGGGTCATATTTATACATTGCCTATCAAAGCAATACCTTTTGTACCCAAAGGGGGAGAAACTCGACAACTGACTGCTTGTGTACGAGAGTGCCTCTAGATCTGATCCATCACCTGTGAGACGTCGAACACTAGATACTTGTACTGCACTGGGGTTACTGTGGAATGTCGTACCGTCGTATGAAAAATGATTATGACCGTCTCTTGAACTTATTTTATTTTTTAAGAAAATTTATATAAAATTTGTATTATGTTTCCGTGGCAAAGTAATTTCAGCTAAAAACACGAAAACAGAAATATGAGAAGTAGCAACCAAAAGTTACGTTTGTTACAGTTGGAAATTCATTTTTAAAATTGTTACTTTTTACTTAGGTTTTATTTATCAAGGCTTTTACTAGGCCTGGTAAAGGGTGATGACTATAAGTAACTATTATTGACTTTATACGGTACTTTATACTTTATATCAAAGCTTTATACGGGTCGTAATGCACCATTTCTTAAATTTTGTATTCAGCTTTGACAAAAATAGCAATGCACTTCGTAATTTAGAGGCCGTGGTTCGGATTTCACGTTAAACTGTAGGTCCCTAAGCTGTCATCGGCTGTTGGGCTATTAATTAACAGTCCTGTCTAAGGAACATATCAGCCTTATTCAGTAACAAGACTACAAGATCGCGCCACAATCATCCTACACTCGTAGGACAAAACAAAAATACCTTAGTTAACTGTCATTTGATAGGCAGGCTTAACAATTCGGCACTAATTACATAGTAGTATCTCGAGGTCTTTTCGGCTTTTAGAATTTTCTCGACAGTAACCAACATTGTCTACATTGTTGCCAATCCCTGATACTTTGGATAAAAATTAATATTAATATATTTATTTTAAATGTTTAAACCTTTTTTAATATAATATTTAAAAGTCCAACATCATCGGATTTCTAAGTGTGCTGGATTATCGATTTTTCTTTATCTATCTTAATATCAGAGAATAATTAGTTATTCTTCTCTAGATCTTCTTTCTCTTTCTCTAGACCTTCACTGAACCTGTGGTGACCTCAGTCAAGATATATCAGGAAAAATCAAGATCGATGTAATATTCAAAAATGTAAATATAACAAACATTTTACTATAATTTTAAATTATTCATTACAAATTAAATTATAAAAGACTCTGCTGTTTAGGAAACCTAAGTGTGCAGTGGGGAAAGAGGAAGGACTCTTCATAGAGTCTTCACTAATGTACTCGTATATTGATAAAAAAGACACGTGTGCATCTGTCTTCTACATCATCTGTATATCTGAACATATCTTCTGTCCTCTAAAACTGCTGATATAGGTACGTTTTTGATTTATTAAAATTGTAGTCTAGTGACAAATGCTGTAAACTCTACAGTAACATCAACCTAATGCATTGTCAATTTTCAAAATCAGGTTTTTTATTCTTACATCAGGTTCAGATTTTTGAATGAAACTTACAAATAAACAGTTAATATTTTACAACACTTAGATTGGAAAAGCCTATAGCAATATAAAATTACAACTAACCGATGGGTATGTTATCAAAGTCTTGTTTTAGCGAATTTCCCATTGGGAAGAAGCTATTACCGTAGGTCTCATGGTAAGAGTTAAGCCCGGGACAATGTTATTTTTTCGTCTTTAGGTGCCCAGAGTCCAAAAACAATAGTCGTTAATATATATATATATATATATATATATGTGTATATATGTTTATATATATGTGTCTGTAAACACGATAACTCTCGTAAAAATGGTCCGATCAAGACCAAATTTGGTAGAGACGTGTATTCCTACAAATGCTCGGACGAGTTCGTAAACCAGACATATCGATCAATAGGAACGGGTAGTTTGGGGGGGTTTTGTACCCCAAAATGTTTTTTTTGCGTTTTTCACATGTAATTTTTAAAGCTTTCTAATTTTATATTTCACCATTGGAATCAGCTTAAAAAACTACACCATTAAGTTTCTTAAAGTTGTTCTCTATCTCCAACGGTTACCGAGATATTAAAAGATCTAAACACAGTACGTTGTATTGTGGGGCTTCAATGTTAATCTTATGGAGGATAGGGAAAAATTAATATTTCCCATACCAATCAATATTTTTGGATAAAACTTGATATTTAGCTTCATGTGGTTGCGATCTATCCATTTATGCTTAAAAATCATATTTTATGTGTTTATCATGGCAGCAAACCTGCATAATCTTTTCCCATATTAATCGTATAAGGAATAGGCAAACTCCTTTATTTATGGACAGATGTTGATGAAAGTTGGTATAAATGTTAAGATAAAAATTATTCATGGTAGAAATGATTTCTTTTAGTGTTCCTCACAGCAGCTAACCTGCACACTCTTTCCTATATTAATCTTATGGAGAATAGGCAAATAATTCTCATGTTTATGGACATATAAAACTTGTCATATATTAAATTATTGATTTGGAAATTCGCTGAGTACGCAGGTCTACTGCGACGGGGGTATTTTCCTAATATATTCCATATTTTGCAGTAGAAACAACTTTATTTGAAATGTATTTTGTTCATAAACACCTTAAAACAGTTTGGCACTGGCATAAAAATGAGTTCGTGTCATATTTTTAATATGGAATATCATGAATGTCAAAAACTCAATGGATACTTTCTATATTGGTAGAGTATAATTTGACTATATTTATTGAGATTTACGAATAAACAGTAAATATTTTAAAACACTTTGATTATCAAAGCCTAACGATATAAAATTACAGCTGTTTACCAATTTATCATAGTATTACCTCTTACCATAATATATTCGAGGTTTGTCCAAGGACATTAATTAAACCTATTAAATATACTTTGATAGCAGCTTAAATCTTGCACAGTGTAAATTTTATCGGTGCAACATTTTTACAATAACTATAATTAGGTAAATTTCATGCAGCACACTCGTATATTGTTTAGTATAGTGAAAAAACCTACTGTAACATAAATAATTGTTATTGTGAGATAATAGAGTAACTGAATAGATACAATGCTAGCTGTAAACATTCAACTTAAAAACATGAACAAGAAAGCCAATCAATTACTATCAATTTTAATTACAGTATTTTTCTATTTCGTAAAAGTTATCTTGGTAACAATTGACTAAAACTGAAAGCGTGTTTCCTTATTACACCAGACCCTCCCTTTGGCGGAACAATTTGGCTTCTCTTATTAAAATTAACGGGCTCAGATAAGACTTAAACGCTTAGACTAATGCGTTAGCCTCAGTTTATTTTTAGTTTTATAAGGTGCATCCAGGTAACGTCTACCAATTGAATTACGAATATATACAAACTATAATAATAGTGATATATGAATTGATAGTTTGTCAAAAGCCAAGTGTAACCTTTTATAGTTAATTAAATAAAGCGTTTTACGCCAAATATAACAATGCAAGTGCGTCTAAATCGTGAGGAACTATAAAGGTTAATCAGGGTGTGTCGGAACATTGTTCATCCGGTGTGTAGTTTTACGTTTGTCGGTATGTATGTTTTTTCTAATTATTTTATTACACAAGATTTATTTAAGATAGAAACTTAGATAGAAGGTAGAAATTTTGTGTAAATTTGGATCTTAAAAGGTAAAATAAACGTTTGAAGTTTTGTTTCCGTAGTTAGATCAGTTTAAATGTGGCAGTTATTAAAAATATATAGCGTCAAATTTCACCATTACCGTCATAACTAAGGAACAAAGCTAAGATAGATATAAATCCACATTTAAAAGGTGCATTATATGACACCTTATTTGCTAAAATCTAATAAAAATTAACGAAGTTGTGACAAGTTTTCCAAATCCACAAGATTTCCATATGACCACAATACTGCACAAAAGGTATGAGCTGTTTGCAGTTGTCAACGAGCTACGAGCTATAGATTAATGGACCGTAAGTTAGGCTGAAGTAAGAGAACAGTGTGGGGAAGGCCTTCACCCCTACAAACTACAAATAGTGCAGATTTTTATGAATCCTCAAGGCTATCTTAAGAAAATGGAGTTTACAGAAGGATTTAGAACCCGATCCTTTGAATTTCCTTATGTGAAATACTTATGCTTTATAGCTTATTAGCTTTTGAACTAATTTTTAAAATAATAAGAAACCATCATTATCACAAATGGTTGACACCCAACAGCTTATGTCTACTTTTACTTCGATCAACAATGCGTTACCAATACCTGATTCATTGTGTTGACAGAAGTGGACAGAAACTAACCGATTAATAATGAGAAGTCTCAAATGTGTTGTATTATGGTCTTATGGAAATTACATAGTTTTGGAAAACTTGTCACAATTTGTCGAATGTTTAATTGATTTTAGGAAATAAGGTGTCATTTGTGCGCCTTAATTCTGCATTTTTATCTTTCTCAGTTTTATTTCTTAGCTATTACAGTTTTTCGTGAAATTTAGCGTTATACATTATACATGACTGCTATCTTGAAAAGGATTTAGTAACTAAAAAATTCAAAATATTTTTTCATCTATTAAGATTCACATATATACTAAATTTTGAGTTTCTATCTTAAATAAATCTTCAGCTGTAAAACAATTTGTAAAAGCACATACAGACCTACAGACGAAAAACTACACACCGGAGACCAATGTTCATGCAATAAAATATGTTTGTCTCTATCAAAAGAGAAATTTCAATTAAAAGATCATGCGGGTTCCAGGACACTCTGTAGATTAGCTTTAACTTAAGTTTTAATACTAAAAGAAACAATTTTCAGTTAAGTGAAACATGTCAATAAAACAGTGAGTGTATTGAAAATAAGTATGTGGTTTAGTTGAAAAAAGTAAATGAAATACACATACATTTGATGAGAGGTGTTTAGTGGTCAACTTAGACGAATAGGTCTATAGGGAAATCTAAGAAAAATGACATAATCATACCCTGATAAAGTTGGCCCGTGTTTTTGATTTATATTGCATCTATGTTTTGCTATGTATAACAGAAAAACTGAGTTGTGATACAACCATCTACCAGCTACAGCTAAGAACGTGTGTAATGAAGTGGAACTTATCAATTAAGTCTACTAATTGTAGTTTCCCATTTGTTCAATGTAAGCTACCAATTTGAATTTAATTAGTCATTTTATTTTTCGTGAAAAACTGATTACGTCCATTTTCTCAAACTACCTGATATTTCTCGGATCCGGAATACTTGTTTGCAGTTTAGATTTGCAGGGAGTTTCTCGTGTCGGTCGATCTATAAATAGTCAGTAAAGGCTTAATAATTCCATCACAGCAGTTATTTAAGAACCAGCCGACGATTCAATGCTAATTATTTGTATAGATGTTGATGGACATTATTGTTTCAAATCATGTTCATCGTCGTCTATTCGTAGCTTTTATCATTGTTCATAGTTCTTATGATGGTTCTATCCCTGGAAGATTTGTGGAGTATAATTGCAGTTTACAGTAATTATTGTAATTGGGTTTGAAAAAATAATTAGTAACTGTACTGATAAAAATAAAGTAGTACTATAAATACACAAGTTCAATAATGACTATCAATTAGTCTGATAGCCTAATTTGGGCATAATACACTTTGAATTTTAATACGCATTAATTGTCACCTACAAAAAAATACTAAATGCCTCCAAAACCATGTAGGTGTTAAGGTATATTACTACATATTATCTATGTTTCATTGAAATTAATAGATAATTAATCATAAGTAATTTAATCTCATACATTATCTTAATAAAGGCTAAGTTTCAAAGCGAGAAGGGCTGAGCAAGGTATTATCTCAAGAACAACTGAGCTCTGTTAGTTCTCGGAAGTTCTTGAGTTAGGTGATTGGATAACCCAAGCGTTCTGAAAACGCACTTTAGGCATTGTTAATAACAACACTGTACAAAAAGGTTTGGGTCGAACTGAAATAGGGGAATTATTATAATTTTCTTTTAGATTTTTATCGGTCTCAATAAAAATCCAAAGAAAGATTAGAAAGAAATAGAAGATCCCTTTGGTAGCTAGAAGTGTTTATATTCCAACAAAGACTATCAGTATTATTTTTAGTATTAATAGTTACTAAAAATACCGATAGTGTAACAAAATAATATTATATAATAACACAGGCACATAACTATTTTCACAAAATAACGCACACAGTATGTATGGTTAAAATGAGGTTGAGGCCAAAATCTTCTCTAAAGCTTATTAATTGCGGTATTGGTCCTTCTATTATTGTAGTTCTGTTAGGAATATATGTGGCAGTGTTGACATATTTCATACATATTGGATACATATAGATAGATCATAAGAAATAATCGTAAGAAATAGAGAATAAGAGAAAATTGAGATGATATAAGACATATAGGATAAGAGATTTAAGAATTACCAGTATATGATAATAATGAAGATAAGAAATGTTTTTTTGATTAAGTTGAGAGAATAAATAAGAGGCTTTAGCCTTCAATCTGTCAAGGAGTTTTTTTATCATGTGTATTTTGGTTTATTAATTAATAAGAAAAACAGCTATTACTATCTAATATTAGTTCAATTAAAATATAAGCTCCAATTAGATAAAGTAATAACTAAAGCGAAGTTAATTCTTAAATTGATATTTAAAATTGCATGAATACCATCATTACCATTCTGGAAAGTGGAATTGATAATTTAAGTGTCTTTTGGTGGCTTCGCAAAAAAAATAATGCATAGAGCCCGATAAATTTAAGTTTAAATTGATTTTCAAGGAGCATAAAATCTCTTATGAAAATCAATAGAAAAATAAACAGGGGTTTGAACATATAACCTTTTTCTCATAAATGAAACTCACTTGTATAATAGGAATTAACTGATAATACGTGTTTCTAAAAAAGAAGGCGAATTATGGTAACAAAACATGAAGCAGTTGAAACAGGTAGTTAAATAAATCTTACACTCTGGGATGGGATTGCAAAAATCATTAATAGATACACGCTGGAATATGGAATATTTTAATCTGGTGATTAACTGATTAACTAACTTATACTACGACTAAAAATTACAAGTAAATTCTAATAGATTTTAATTCCGAATTATAAACGTGTTAAAATGAGAGATCCGATTAAAAATAATAACTTTACTGGTAGTAAGTCTTTACAGAAGTTTAGGTATGCAAGATAGTCAACGCACTGAATATGCAAACACGAGTTTACAGATTTTCAAGGGGTGATAAACAAACGAGAACGTGATTAGAATATGTGAGCCATTTCAACACGTTTCCTCCCCACCCCTTTAGCAGATTATTGCTAAAGTGAAATAAAATCATATTGGTTTCAATGGTTTTCGGATTTAAATAAAGAGTTGAAAGCATTTAAAAAATATTCTAACCATTTCATTTTTTATTTAGAAAAGTTGTTCCTTAATATAATTGTTTTTCAAATAATTCGTAAAATTGTTGTTTTTTTGTTTAGATTAATTGATTTTCACTCAGTAACTTTTTTATTGGAAGGGGTGGATTACTCCCAAGGCACATCAGCCGTAGCGACTTTTTGCACACCCCTGTGTGGGTTGCGGCATTATCACATAGCGAAAAGCTATTGGTGATTGGCAGGATTTGAACCCGGGACCTTGGGCACCAAAGCCCCGCGCTGTACCCCTAGACCAGCGCGCTCCCCCTCAGTAACTTATAGGTTATGCATTATTTTAAACTAAAACTCCTACATGCCTGTATTTGTTACTTATGTCAATCAAACTACGAGGGCCATTCAATAAATAAATATAGAAGTTTGTCCGGAGAAAGACCTGCTGGTAGAGTAAAATTGGTAGTTGTATAGCTTTATATTGGTATCAAATGGGATGAGTTATGATCCATTTATGTGTTAACACGTTTGTACTGTATTTATAATCTCAAAACACATTTAATAATGGAGTGTCTACTTGGAAACTCCACATTAGTTGAGCAACGTTCCGTTATTCGTTTTTTACCAGCTGAAGGTGAAAACCCAGCAATTTGTGAACTATAGAATGACAAATGTATTGTGAAAGCAGTATGAATCGGAAAATGTTTACAAGTAGAAAGAAATATACGAGACTCAGTGACTGAGTCACTAGGCCGACTAGTTAAAGTTTCAACTCCCTTACTTGAAAGTTGCATTGACGACATTAATCGTGCCGGCCGTTGGGTCACTGTGGAAAAAATAGTTCCAAAGTTCATTGCTAGTATTAATGCAATAGCGCATAAAATTATCTGCAAGTTGAAGTGCCAGGAAACTAGTGCAGATAAACGTCGTGAATCTCAGATAAAAGGTGTGACTTTTCAGCGAGACAATGCACGTCCTCCTATTACTCGACTTACCCGTGAAACGATAGACAAATGGACTGAGAAGTACAGCCTCATCATCCTGATAGTCTCGATTTAGCACCGAATAATTTTTATTTTTTGGTCCACTGAAAGAGGCATTATTGGACGAGGTTCTAGAATAACGAGGACGTAAAAAAAGTGATAAACTGGTTCCAAAAACAAGATAAAGAATTCACAGAGAGTATAAAAGACTAATTTGGCTCCAAAACTATTCAATGGTCCTCATAGTTTTACAATTAATTTTAATTTAAGTCAAACAATAATTAGTTTATGTAGCTATCATAGTTGTGCGAAAACCGATAAAAACGCAAGCAATGAATGATTGCGACCATAAAAATAACAATTAACGTCAAATTATTACATAGCAGCTTTAAATGTGAATATTCTTTGATTTAGGCCATCTCCAGGTACAGAATGAAATGAAAGTCACTAACAATTAATCATGACTGTTATCCCGCAGTCATAGACACAAACCACACGCTCACGCTCTGACGGTGCTGGTTAATGAGAACTGTTTATCATAGGAGAGCGGCTGCGGCTGGAGCTGGGGCTGTAAAATGCTCTCAACTCAACAGCTCGACTGTTAGCTCGACTAATCCCTAGACCAGCGCGCTCCCCCTCAGTAACTTATAGGTTATGCATTATTTTAAACTAAAACTCCTACATGCCTGTATTTGTTACTTATGTCAATCAAACTACGAGGGCCATTCAATAAATAAATATAGAAGTTTGTCCGGAGAAAGACCTGCTGGTAGAGTAAAATTGGTAGTTGTATAGCTTTATATTGGTATCAAATGGGATGAGTTATGATCCATTTATGTGTTAACACGTTTGTACTGTATTTATAATCTCAAAACACATTTAATAATGGAGTGTCTACTTGGAAACTCCACATTAGTTGAGCAACGTTCCGTTATTCGTTTTTTACCAGCTGAAGGTGAAAACCCAGCAATTTGTGAACTATAGAATGACAAATGTATTGTGAAAGCAGTATGAATCGGAAAATGTTTACAAGTAGAAAGAAATATACGAGACTCAGTGACTGAGTCACTAGGCCGACTAGTTAAAGTTTCAACTCCCTTACTTGAAAGTTGCATTGACGACATTAATCGTGCCGGCCGTTGGGTCACTGTGGAAAAAATAGTTCCAAAGTTCATTGCTAGTATTAATGCAATAGCGCATAAAATTATCTGCAAGTTGAAGTGCCAGGAAACTAGTGCAGATAAACGTCGTGAATCTCAGATAAAAGGTGTGACTTTTCAGCGAGACAATGCACGTCCTCCTATTACTCGACTTACCCGTGAAACGATAGACAAATGGACTGAGAAGTACAGCCTCATCATCCTGATAGTCTCGATTTAGCACCGAATAATTTTTATTTTTTTGGTCCACTGAAAGAGGCATTATTGGACGAGGTTCTAGAATAACGAGGACGTAAAAAAAGTGATAAACTGGTTCCAAAAACAAGATAAAGAATTCACAGAGAGTATAAAAGACTAATTTGGCTCCAAAATTATTCAATGGTCCTCATAGTTTTACAATTAATTTTAATTTAAGTCAAACAATATATTAGTTTATATAGCTATCATAGTTGTGCGAAAACCGATAAAAACGCAAGCAATGAATGATTGCGACCATAAAAATAACAATTAACGTCAAATTATTACATAGCAGCTTTAAATGTGAATATTCATTGATTTAGGCCATCTCCAGGTACAGAATGAAATGAAAGTCACTAACAATTAATCATGACTGTTATCCCGCAGTCATAGACACAAACCACACGCTCACGCTCAGACGGTGCTGGTTAATGAGAACTGTTTATCATAGGAGAGCGGCTGCGGCTGGAGCTGGGGCTGTAAAATGCTCTCAACTCAACAGCTCGACTGTTAGCTCGACTAATAACTCTCGAATTAGCAATAGAAATCTTCTCAAAATTAATTTTAAATATACAAAACATAAAAAGTTGTTTTTGCGTGTAGCATCCAGTTCTAATTTAATGTCATTACTATCATATTTCATTATGTGTTTGAGTTAAAGCCTGCTTGCGTCGCCAAATGACATTTTTAACTAATATAGCATTGCCTATATTATTGTTTCACGTTTCAAATTGCACACATTAGTTACTACTAGGTTGAAAACGGTACTTAAATAGTATCCAAAGTTATTCAGAATTCATTGTAATATCTATAATAATCTCAACCTTGAGTTGTTCTAAAACTTTTAAGAAATCATTACTACTAGTTTCATAATAATTAAACTGGACATATTAAGTAAACATATAAGTTAATTGAAAGGTGGACGAATACCTTGAGACTGGATTACCTCATTATTTTTTCAATTAACGGTTACAAAACTGATATTGCTATCATAACCAACAAGCTACTCGTTTTTATTACATCCCTTAATGATAACACAATAAATTAATTAATTATCTGCTAATAAAAAAGTCCACTTCTAATTATAAGCAGCATAAGCAGTAATGCTTATGCTTTATTATTCATTCATTTCCTTCAGTACAAATCAAACATTTAAAAATACTGCGTTTTCTCAGATATGAACACAACAACCCTTCTAGCAAATATTTACGTCAAAAGTTTTCCAATAGTGTTATTTATACTTCAGCAAATGTAAACGTAATGTTTTTACTGGTATACTTAACTTAACATTGTGCAACTTGAATTTGGTTATCAAACTTATTGAACTCCACTAAAAACCTTCCGTATTTCTTTAGTTTAAGTAGTAAAGGTAAAATAAATAGTTTTTTAATTTAAAATTTTTAACTTTTATATATAAATTAAGGTAATATGAATATATTCAATAATTCTCCTTGTTATATTTTTTATCTTATGAGTGATATCTAGTGTTAGACCACACAAATAAATATATAAACTTGTTTTAAAATTGTCTGAGAAATTATATGAAATAGGTTTCATAAAGTAAACCTAATGATATATAAAAATACCTCCGTAGCAGCAGACCTGCAAACTAAACTAATTTATATTGGTTTAAGAATTAATTAAAACTGATTGTGATGATTTAAACTAAGCTTATTAATTAGTTAAATAAGGGATCAATATAAATCTAATTATTATACATAAGAAGAGCAAAAGAGTAAGTAGGTTTGCGTAATGAAAAATAAACCAGTTTGGATTTTTCATCATACAGTAGACCTAAACAAAATGAAGCTGTAATGAATTTTTATCAAACTATATCATATAATAATCTTAAACTTTTTCTCAATATGTTGCTCTCTACAAGAATCTATTGGTAGGCTTTCTACTACGCGGTATGTTTTTATATTTTCAGTACATAAGTTAGAAATCAATTGTTATCCTTTTCACCTAAGACCTAACATTAGGGCTCCAAAAGACAACCAATTGTGTTTACCAGGTTCTAGTTCAGCAATCGATTGGCTTATATTGTAAATAAAAAATTCAAAAATGTTTGTTTTTGGGGTAATGTTAATGGTGGTAATAAAATAGTTTTTTCTTAATTATATCAGCATTTTTACTCGTACACATGGGCATTACGTTAATGACAATGGGATATTAAATTTAACGTTAAAAAAAGTAAAATAGAAAATGAGCAGCCTAAATTATTATTTAAATATAAAAATGAACAAAAAGAAAAAATAACGTTGCAATACCAAGGATAAACAAACAAAGGCATATCTTAAATTCAAATACAACATATCAAAATTTTAATGACTTTTTTGGCCTCTGGGCACCTAAAAACAAAGAAATAACACGGTCCCGGGCTTAAGTCTCACGATGAGACCTATGGTAATAGCTTCTTCCCTATAGGAATTACAAAAGATAATTATATTAATATGATTGAAAGAAACATTTTGGTTTATTTATTTATTAACCTATCATATTTGGTCACTAGGAATATCAAAGCAAAATGCAAAATATCTTAGTCCCCGACTTTAGTTCGACCATGTTAAGCTACGGCAAGAGCTACTTCTCTATAAGAAATTCGTTAAAAACAATACGTTGTGTCTGAAAATATCAAAAATCATACTCATCAAGGATAGTATGAAGTTTCATTGTTAACGTTCTTACTATACAAATTGTATTTACTCTTAATCAATTATACTGGTATTATCATAAGCTCATATAATATCTCACAGGCACGACCCATGTAGCTAAGTGTTGGCTTAACATGATGATGGCTTTAGGTATTACCACGTCGTATTATTGATGTATTAAAGCGATACCAATATTTTAACGTAAAATGTGAATTTTTCTTCTAATAATTAAATCCAATTTATTTCATGACAAGAATAAAGACAATTCATAATAATATAGTTAATTTACTTAATAACTTTTAAAGTACTGTATGAATATTAAAATTCCGCGTAGCCTAAGTTGCAGGAATAATATTTATTAGACCTTATACTTTGCACGATATTTCAATAGAAACGGTTAAAACATACATTAGGAGTCTGGAATCTTAATTGGAGCAAACATACTCAAATATATATATATATGTATGTATATGTGTATATATACGTATAACAACGTATACGTAACTAGGGGAGGGTTACAGTTACAGGAGCACATCAGTAATCCAAACTAATTAGCAACCTTCATTGTTTGGATTACTGCAATTGATAATACTGTAGTATGTCGTATCATTAAGCAATATTAGGCAATATAAAACTATCACCCCCATTTAATTGACTACACGCGTAGTGCATGACAAGATGCAAAAATGTTAATGGTATTTATGGATCCAATATGTAAATTCAAAGGAAATTGTTTCTACATAAAGCACCGCTATGGGCAGCCTATACTATATTGATTTAAATACTAAAAACTAAATATTAAATATACAATATTATTCAGTATACAATATATAATACTCAATATTTTTAGTTTACAAATGTCTTTCAATTTAAATTAACTACAATTTTAACTGAACGGTAGAATATCATAGTTATTACAACGGTTTTATTTTAGAGTTGCTGAATTGTAAGTTCTCTCCCCATGTAATACTGAGAAGAAAAGTTGGCATAGGAATGTTGAAAATTCAATCACTTATTTCGATCAAATGTAACATTTGTATGTAATAGAGTATTTTACTCACTTTTTGCATCTTAAGGTTTCAATTAGTTGTAGCTGAATAACATGTTTCAAGTTTACATTTTACATGTAACATGTTTCTAATTACAGCTCTCCTTAAGCCGCTAAATTTTATTTCAAATAAATTTATCTTTCGACAGTTAATAATAATAATATTTACAAAATAAATTTTGACACGGATATGTTTTAGCTTTGGGGGAGTATTGTTAATCCGTCAGAACAAAGTTTGAAGCAGTAATGTCATATTTTTGGTGACGTCATATAGAGTTTGTTTAGAGAGACTGAAAAAATCCCCTTTAGACATATCCGAGCTATTCCCCAAAAGGGAAGTACAGTAACATATTTTCCACTCAAAACATCGAAAGTCACCTAATAATCCTTCACCAGCTGATAGTGCAGGTTGTTAGATAATTTTAGCTGTCAATACTGTTCAACAATTGATGTGTCCCTATTAGTAGCCCAATAGTAGCCCTATTAGTGAACATTGAGACATATATTTATATATAAGCATATATATATATATATATATATATATATATATATATATATATATATTCTAGGGTGCCTCACCTAAAGTGAACCAATAGGTAACTTTTATACTATGCATATGACAGCAAACTTCTTATGGGTGGCACAGAAATATGGTAATCAGTATTTTTACGAAGATTATTAACAGTAGCTTGCAAACGGTTAAATTTATGCCAAAACTATCAAGATGAAAAACGACTTAAAATTACCTCTTCCACCCAAAACCTCCATAGAATGTAGGGTGTTCCGTAAGACGTTTTCGGCCATATTGGAAAATGGCGGCCGTGTGTCTCTTTAGGTGATACACCCGGTATATATATATATATATATATATATATGTGTGTGTGTGTGTGTGTGTGTGTGTGTGTGTGTGTGTGTGTATGTGTGAACACGATAACTCACGAACACGGTTCGATCAAGACCGAATTTGGTAGAGACGTGTATTCCTACAATTGCTCGGAAGAGTTCGTAAACCGGTAAATCGGAGCAGGTAGTTTTGAGTTTTTCCGTTTGTCAAATGTAATTAAATTTTTTTAATGTTATCTTTCACCAAGAATTAATTTAAGAACTACACAATTTGTTTCAAAATAAATAAACAAAAAAAGTATTTCAAATCTAAAAATATTTTTTATAATGACAATAATGGTTTGCCTATTCTCCTATTTTTTAATAGTGGAAACCTACATTAAAAGCTTTGAAAAAAGGATTTAATAAACAAAAGTAATACTTACCTAAATATAATAAAATATGTTTACATCCGTGTAAAGCAAAAAATAAATTTAACTATTTTTACTAACGTTTTCTCTAAAATTAAACTAAACTAACTATTACTTTAACTTTTTAATTTAACTAATTAAACTAAACTAACTAAACTATTCTTCAAAAGGTTTTATTTCATAGTAACCTAAAAACTCATTATTTATACATTTTACCATGAAAAATAATAGCAACTGCTGTTTTGGTTACTCCAGCTACAAAAAAGGTCCATAATGATAAAATGGAAGCTTTGAAGGGCTGCAGTACGAAAACCAGATTTTTTCCAGCCCTGAGAACTGCTCCAATCGAGCATACACATGCTCGATTGGAGCTGCCTCTGTATCTGAAAAAAATTTCAAACTCCAAATTATTTTTGAGAAAATTAAAATTTATGTTGCTTGAGAAGTGCCCCTACTCAGTGAAGGAATTCCTTTCAGACTGTGCCAGAGTTTAGTGTAAAACTGTTGGTAATATTTCTGTTACTGTAATATAACTGTTGTTAATATTTGTTTTTTTTGTTAATATTGATTGAATTATTGTTATTGTAAATTATTATAGACTGCTTGTAACTATTGCTTGTAATATTTGTAACTATTGACACATTTCATATAGCTCTTGTTATTCACGAAATAAAGAATATGATTATGATTATGATGATTATTATCAAATTCTGCTTTAACACTACAATATATTTTTTATCAATTATTTGTTATACTTAGCATAATCTTTTACAGCGTTTCTTGTGATCTCAGTGTATTATACTTTAAACAGTGTACCCCTTTTTTCGGTAAATGCTATACATCTTAAAGTCTGGTTGTTTTCGAAACACTAACAATAAATAAAACTACAAACGAATATTATATAATATTTTGTCAAATATCTCTTTAAAAATAAAAGCATGCATGAATAATAATTGAAAACGAACATGCAAAATTATCACTTCCATGAATTATGGATGAAACCAACTACAACGAATTGCCATACAGTTGGGGTAAAATACATCATGCATATACTTATGTTACTTGGCGTTATCAGCATAAACTGATAAAATACTCTTATCCATGCAAGTGTAAATTGAGACTCGAGATGGAAAGCAATCGACAAGAGCAAGAGCAAGAACAAGAGCAAGGACAGCATCAGCATCAGCATGTGAGAGGAGATGAGCTTTGTGTCTGAATGGAATACGGTTAATATTGATGAGGCGAGAGACACATGACGCCGTGCGTTTCACTTTCAGTCTATCCAACATTGTGTGGGAGGCTACATTGTTTGGTAATGTCACCGTGATAGAGATTAAATGGTTTACCAGTAAACTCTATACTTCTTATCGTGCCATACCACTGCTTGGAGAGGCTCGCATAGTACTACGTTAGTTGATCAACTAACTTGTAATGAAAGATCAAAACTAAATTATTTCATATGGGCTATTATAATAGATGCTAAGCGGTATAAAGTACTATAAAACCAGCCATTTGGAATGGAAATATTTGAACGATAGCAAACAATTTTTTTTTAAATAGCAGAATCATGCCAAACATTACTGGTCTTAATTAAACTTAATAAATTAACCTTAAAACATTGAGCTACATGAAATAATACACAAATTGTATCCTATTATCAATGCGAAAAAGACTTGGTAATGAAATACTGGAACAAATCAAATTAAAAATAAAGAAAAATTATTTATCGCAAAAAATATACATATACAGTTTTTACAAAGAGTTAGTAATCTTAAAATACTGTACAAATAAGAAAGAAAAATAAACCACAAAAACTGCATAAAAAAATAGTAGGTTAAAAATCAAAAACGTACGCGAAATTAATTTCCACATAGGAAAATCCCGTGTGTGGAAATGAGTCGTATTAGTCACCGAAGAGAAAAAAAAGCAAACTAGATAACGTGTTGACATGGCTAGGCAGAGACTAGCGAACCGCAAAGAGGACTAATAAATACAAAACACTTGTAACATGTAAACTGTTTATTTCATAACTGAATTTTAAATATCATGAATATCAACAACAACAAAATGTAAACAAATAACATATGATAACTTTAGAAACAGTAAAATATGTAATAGTGGTCTCCCCCTAAACTTTCGTGCGCAACATTTGGTCTACGTGGCGTCTCAAAATTTGTCCGTTATCCATCTTGATGAAATAGTGAAGGTGACCATCTCTACTTTGGACTTTTCCGTAGCTTTCTAGTTTATTGTTCGGTTGTTTTTAATGTGTTTACTTCCTTCCAGTCTAACTGCACTTCTCGTAACCAGTCTCGACCGAAAATAGGATCCAAGTGATTGTCCGCAATGTATAGTTTACCCGTAAAACTTTGCTTTTTGTATGACCATTGAACAAAAACAACGCCTTTGGACTTAAATACTTTACCTGTATATGTTTTGAGTTGTAGCTGTGTATTAAAAAGTCTTCTGTTTGTAATAAGTTTCTTGAACATACTATATGGTAGCGTGCTAATGGCTCAACCTGTATCCAGCTCCATTTGGACTGGATTTCCCTCTAACAAAACACCAATAAGCATTTTATCATTATTTCTAGTATTCAATTTATAAATTTCATGAGTTTCTTCTTGACAATCATGGTTCACATCCTCTTCCGTCTGGTAAACCTTTGCTCTCTTTTCTTGCATACACACACTAGCAATGTGACCCTGTTTTTTGCATTTGTGACATGTTTCAGAAGCAAACTTACAGTTATTGGCTCTATGGTTCCGTGAGCCACAGCGGAAGCATCTTCCTCTCAACCTATCAAAAGGTGAAGGTTGAGTTTTCTTTAGTGAATCGTTCAATTTTTTGTTTTCAATCCTGTGAATGGTACTATTTGTAAATTCAATATTTGTTTTGACCATGGAACTTTCATCTTTCGCTAGTTCCATTGCTGTAGCCAATTTAACACAATCATGAAATGAATTAGTTGTTTTCTCTTGTAGTATCCTAGTTCTAACATCAGAATCTTTAATTCCTCTGATGAACTGCATGCGTAAAAGTGTATTAGCTATAGTTTTCCCACAACTCTCACATGAAAAATCACAATCTGTTGTTAATTTTTGAAGCTCAGTAGAATATATTTTCACCGTCTCTGATGGCCCCTGAACCCTTGATAAAAATCTATGTTGCAATGCCCATGTACTCGGCTGAGGATCGACATAGTCCGAGAGTAACTGAACTAGATCTGAGTAGGTTTTATCAAGTGGGTCCTCAGGCGCACACAAATCGTACAATTTCTGATGTAGAGTCGGAGACAAGGCATGGAGAAGTGTGTAAACCTTGTCTTTGGCCTGCAGACTACGTCCATGTAAATGCATAAAGATTTCCAAACGCCTGATGAAGTTTTTGAATGTTTCATCGTCTTGGAAGGGGGTGAAGGATATAGCTGAAGTAAGAGAACAATACATCTGATTACCTATGACGGCCATACTATCTGGTTGAACATCTTTCTCTAGCTCTATTTGTGTTTTTCTCATTCGAAACTGATCTTTTACTTTGTAATATCGTTCTTCCATATCAACTCTGTACGTAACCTCTTCATCAATATTTTCATCCTTTGATTTCAATTCTATTTTAAGTTGTATGGCTTCAAATCTATTCCAGTTTTCTTCAAATACATCAATTATATTTTGTAAAACTTCTGTAGGTATGCTAGATATATAATCTAATAGTCTGTCTGCTCTTGTAATCTGGCCTTTTACAACAGCCCGTGCTTTCTTTAAATCTTCTATTAAATCAAAGTTTTGTAATATTTCCATAATGAACTTGGAAAAAAATATGTAAAGAATAAAAATAATAAATTATTAAAGTTAATTAATTGAATATAACAACATTTTTATCCTCGTCGCCACTAATAAATACAAAACACTTGTAACATGTAAACTGTTTATTTCATAACTGAATTGTAAATATTATGAATATCAACAATAACAAAATGTAAACAAATAACATATGATAACTTTAGAAACAGTAAAATATGTAATAAGGACGAATATACTCCCCACGCTGGAATACCTTTTAGGACCTACAGCCCTTCATTCGACACTCACACAACACCACAACATCCATGCACACAATCACACAGCTCTCACACACCGGACCCTTGATCCCAGATAGCGATGCTTCCGGGATCGGCGCTACCTCGCACCGAGACCATCAGGCGGCTGGTAGCCCTGCTAAACAGGGCCGTTAAAGCTCTGTCCCTGCATGGCCCAGCAACGAGACGTCCTTAGCCAGTCGGACATTTGGAAACCAACGTCGACTGACCGTATAACACACTCATCACCAAAAACATACTCGCACACTGTGTCAGCTAGTTCGTTCTGTAAGTCGAATGTAAAACTGTATAGACACCGTCTCGTCCAATTACCCTAAACCACTGTAAGAGAAGCTTGTATATTCTTGTATATTTCCAGGGATATACCAAAATTTCGTAGATTTTGTGGCAGATTATTGTATAAAGTGTAAACAATTTCGTAAATACGTTGCAAATGAATATTTTTGAGATCTCGTCCCTGAATTTCTCGTGGTGTACCGTATTTATGTATCTTTACTGACCAACTTTGTACCAGATTGTGCTATGAGCACGTACATGTACTCTTAACGTTCCATCGTGCCAACGTGCCTCATGTTCCATTAACATCTCACAGTTCAACACCAAAGTGTAGCCAATTAGACTAAACTAAAATCACTGGTTTAAGTAAGTCATTTATATTAATAATCGTATACAAACAAATAACTATTAGTAGATTGCATTTCCCTTACCCAACTTACCCAAGTCCCAGTCGTGGGCTAGTTTGTACTCTCCTCAATAGACCTTGATAGTCATCCTAGTTAAAGACTATTCTTCAGATCAATCTTGTGATTAGATCAGGTAACTGTTGGGTAAAGGAATAAAACCATCTCGAATATTTTGAATAAAAAATGTAAAGAGAGTTTTGTGAACCGTACTATAAATATTTATCTCAATCTACAAGGACTGAACCCAAAAATCATAACAAAAATAAATGTTGACAAGTCGTAAAACGAACGCTGCTCCTCCGCGTGGGACATGTGACCATGTGAAACATGTGGACCACTAAGTCAGGCGGGTTGTTTTTCCAAGTGACGTTGACTTATGCCCAAAGTGACAAACCACTAAACATAATTCCCACGAGGAGCGCGGAGACTGACAGGACATATGTTACGCGAGATGTAGCTCTGCAAAATACAAATGGTTTACATTCTTTTCTGAATTAACGTTGGTATTACTAAATTTCAATGTTGAAGTTTATTGAAACACAGTTTCCCTGGAATTTCACCACATTTTGAATATTAGTGTTTTAAACTATCACTTATATTTAACTTAAATATATTAAAATATAAATATATTAAATTACATTTTTGTGTGTGACTATTATTAAGATTTATATTAAAAATTATTGTGGGGGAAATAGGTTCGATCATGGATATTCGAAAGGGAATGTTTCGTTGCTCTAAAAAGCTTGCCCTTATATGACGTCACAGTCCCCCTCAGAGCTAAGACACATATCCATGTGAAAACCAAGTTATATGGTAGTAAATAATAAGTGTAGCGGTAATATTCACCCTTTAAAAAGGTATTAATTTTATTAACACTGCGAGGAAACTTGTGATAAAATGCCACTTCTTGTCGTCTCACATACATCTAGTGTTTGAAATTACGGGAAACTTCATTTTTTTATTATTTCATAAAAAATACACAAAATAGTATTTAGGCGTTTTAGTTTCAAATCATACTGAGTAATTTTTAAAAAGACTTAATGACCCCTAGTTTATGAAAAATTATTACGACTTTGCGAATACAAAAAGTACACGTATTTTTATATTAATGTGGTATAGGAGAATCACAAAATTTTATAGGAATGTATGTTCAGCTAGATATGACTCCCTCGGGTTAATAATATTAATTATCAAGCTGAATCAGAAGCATTTGATTATATTGTTGATAAATTGGCAGTGTTTCACGTTATCTTACTGATTGATGCTCTCAGTATTGGCTAGTTAATAATTAATTGTATTTAATGACAAATTAATTAATTTTTGATCTCGACCTTTAGAGGTACAAATTAATGAGAATAAACGTGCATGATAATTGAGTGTCATAAATTCAACCAAAAAAGGTTTTGAATTTCAATTAATTGAATGCAATCTTAAATTGGGCTATTAAATATTATTTTAGTTTTTGTTCTACGTTTAGTTGTAGTTATGTATACTTAATACAACTACATGCAAATTTTAGTGATATTAAATATTTTCTGAAAGCTTAGTATAGCTAATACTGTATAATTTATAGCCAAAGTAATCTTTGTTTATAGTTTCTGAAGTGCCTATTCATCAATTAATATTAATGAATATTAATAATATTAATTAAGTATACTTTTAATAAAATTAATCATACACACGTGTGCGCAGACACACACGCACACGCATACACACACATACATACATAAATATATCTTTTTTAATAAATATAGTTTAGTTAATAAGTAGGCCAATGTCTGTTATTGGTAATTTTTGTTTTTAATACAGCTTTCAAGTAAAGTTGGTACCGGTACTGAACATGAAACAACATAACATAAATGTATACAAAGGAAGGTTTACAAAACAAATTTTGAAATCGGTATTTCAGGCTTTTAAGCTTCGTGTTGTATGTATTGTTAGTCTATCCTCTTTTGAAAATTGACCAAGATATCAAGATTATTGATCATCGAGTCAAGTAAATTTTGTAAACTGGGTAGCAAATTCTATCAATAGCTAATGAAGAGTTATATATATATATACATTTTTATATAGGCTAAATATATTATTTTCCATTTGTGCGAAACAAAAGACTAGCTCATTATCGGAGCTACAATTCAATATCGAGAAAGCGTTGAGATCCCTGTACGACTATCGAGACAGTTTTAGAGGCACAATGCTTCAATGCTTCAATGCTTCGTCGGTCGCTACAGTAAATTGCCTCGACATTGGCCCCACGAATCAATCATTGGTAAAGCCTCTCAACCACCAGACTCAGACTCACCTAGCATTGAAAGTATGCAATGATAAAATTAAATAATAATTTAATAGCATTAATCTTAATGAGATCAATTTGAATTAAAGTATTTTCTCTGTCATGAAATTTTTCGAACATACTTTTATTATTTATCTTTTGTAGGAGAAAATGTGATATTGAATTTGAATAATTTGAATATTTTTTTGTACACTCTTCTATTTGAATCTTTAAGTTCTATATAACCTAAATTATTATGATTGCCACAGTAACTAAAAAACACTTTCCACTGTGTTTACTTACGTGTCCGTCATGTCACTTGTTTAGCTATTTAGTTAAAATAAATATTGGAATGAATCTATAAACATCAAACACCAAAAAAGACCAAAATTGTTTACTTCTTACTGTAAATTTTTTTATGCTTCTAATACTTGCATGGAAACCATTTTTAACATCAACACACACACATTCCAAGAGAGATATTAATTGTTAGGGTAAAAATTCTTATATTTATTTACATTTTTATTCTCATGGACTACTTCTGTTGTCATCCAACATCAGTTCATCCATCATCTTCAGAGCTAGACAAACCAATCATATGGACAAACAAAACCAAACTTGGTGTCTGGTAAAGACCTCTGTCTGTTCCCTTCATGGCACGTTTAAACCACTGATAAGGAGATACAAATGCGAAATCGATCTCTGAATCATCTTGCTGGCAGTTTCCACAGAACAAGGTTTATTATATACTAACCTTCTGTCACTAGAAGACATTTCTAATCAACTACAATAGTCCAATTCGTGGAATGCTTATTTGTAGAGCTTTAGCATTGACACTAGTATAATAGGCACGGGAACCATTTAATAGTACATCTAAAATGTGAAATTCATCTCTGAAGTACATCTAACTGGCGACTTCCACAGTAATCCAGCCTCATGTCACCGGGAGACAAATCTTCCTGTCGGTTACCATTTTACCGGTTAAATGGTAAACGTTTAAATAGCTGGCGCTCACTATGTCAAGCCGCGACATAATAATACAACTGATCTCTAGAACGTTCACGAAGATTCTAGAAGGCACCTAATGTATGAATAGCTGGCAGTCACGTGCATCACGTGTCAGGTGAATACTGTGACAGACCAGAGCAATGACAGCAATATGATTGGATGGTGACAGTAATAGCGAATACTGTAAACTGTGTCAGTGACTATTAAAGTATGTGTATTAAACAGGGAAAACTGAATACAATTATAATTAATTAGCTGAAAGTCATAACCATTTACACTAGGGTAATTTAGCAATTAGATAAGTCGTTTCTTGCCTCACTCATTTGAAACAATAAATCTCTATGTATAAAATTCAATGCATGGATGTCTGTTTGTATGTCCTTTATGCGTTGCCAAACTACTCATCCGATCGCCATGAAATGTTAGGGAATTGCTCTACATGTGTCCGGGAAGGTTTTAGTGAAAAATTATTTTCGAAAACCCCATAAGTTTCCATTTTATGGTGTTTCAATGAAAACATTTGATTTCTTAGCTACAGCTGATTGGTTTACTTTCCATTAGCAATATGCTTTACTATCCAATGCCATCTGAATCATTCATTAATGTTAAACTATGAAGTAAATGTGTACTGTAAGAACTGAACAGCTTTATTCACCACGTTAATAGTTTCGGTTTTGGGGGATTATGTATCTATATTTTTATTTTCTGTCTGATTAAAGTTACGTGTTTATATGATAATTACAATGTTTATATTATTACGTTTATTATAATAATCAGCTGTTGTATATCTTTCCTATAAAAGCCGTATTACAGTTAGGTTTCGTTTGGGTTTGGATTGGATTTGAAAATTGTGAATTAATCCATGCAGATTTATTTGTTTCATGAGAATGTTATTAATATGTTTTATCATTTCAGTATTGTTATTCACTATGCCGCGACTCAGAATATATAACCTTTTACAATGAAGCCGTATTGCTATTCAACTTCAAACATGGCCAATCTTAAAGTTAATATGTATTTACTGTCAGGCGTTACGAAGTTTGCCGGGTCAGCTAGTTTAATATATTTGTGATGGTTAATTTTAAAAATAAATAGAAAAACTATTGTGGAATCGCCATCGTGTTATTTATAGAGCCTTCAGGGCCGTAACAAATTGGTGTCAGGTGTAGCCTTACTTTTGGCAATTTCAGTTAAATAATTGCATTAAAAATTGTTAATGACATTTAATTTTAATGTTGCATTTAATACTTTTATAGTATGTTGTCTTAAATACTGCCCAAGGAATTAGAAAATACCCCCGTTGAAATGAAATGTTAGGGAATTGCTCTACATGTGTCCGGGAAGGTTTTAGTGAAAAAATTATTTTCGAAAACCCCATAAGTTTCCATTTTATGGTGTTTCAATGAAAACATTTGATTTCTTAGCTACAGCTGATTGGTTTACTTTCCATTAGCAATATGCTTTACTATCCAATGCCATCTGAATCATTCATTAATGTTAAACTATGAAGTAAATGTGTACTGTAAGAACTGAACAGCTTTATTCACCACGTTAATAGTTTCGGTTTTGGGGGATTATGTATCTATATTTTTATTTTCTGTCTGATTAAAGTCACGTGTTTATATGATAATTACAATGTTTATATTATTACGTTTATTATAATAATCAGCTGTTGTATATCTTTCCTATAAAAGCCGTATTACAGTTAGGTTTCGTTTGGGTTTGGATTGGATTTGAAAATTGTGAATTAATCCATGCAGATTTATTTGTTTCATGAGAATGTTATTAATATGTTTTATCATTTCAGTATTGTTATTCACTATGCCGCGACTCAGAATATATAACCTTTTACAATGAAGCCGTATTGCTATTCAACTTCAAACATGGCCAATCTTAAAGTTAATATGTATTTACTGTCAGGCGTTACGAAGTTTGCCGGGTCAGCTAGTTTAATATATTTGTGATGGTTAATTTTAAAAATAAATAGAAAAACTATTGTGGAATCGCCATCGTGTTATTTATAGAGCCTTCAGGGCCGTAACAAATTGGTGTCAGGTGTAGCCTTACTTTTGGCAATTTCAGTTAAATAATTGCATTAAAAATTGTTAATGACATTTAATTTTAATGTTGCATTTAATACTTTTATAGTATGTTGTCTTAAATACTGCCCAAGGAATTAGAAAATACCCCCGTTGAAGCAGACCTGCTGTGAGGAACACTGAAAGTAGACATTTCTAGCATACAACATTTTATTTTGTCCATTTATACCAAGTTTCATCAACATCCTGTCCATAAATAAATGAGTTATCCTAATCTCCATAGATTAACATGGGAAAAGGGTATGTATGTTAGCTGCCATGATAAACTAAACTATTATTTTTAAGCATAAATGGACGAATCTCTACCAAATGAAGCTAAATACCAAGTTTTATCTATAAATATAGATTGATAAGTGAAACATAAATTTTTCCTTATCCTCAATAAGATTAGTATTGATGCCCAAAAATACAACGTACTGTGTTCAGATTTTTTTTCTCGGCAACCGCTGAAGATAGAGCAAAACTTTTAAGAACTAAATTGTATAGTTTTTAAGCTGATTCTGATGGTGAAAGATGTAAGCAAAAATCCACATGGCTGACGCGCTCTAGGAAAACTTTGTTCCGCCCCTTTGTTTAATGATGAAAGATAATCTATAAAAATTGTTTAAATTACATTTGAAAAACGCAAAAGACCCAATCTTTGAGTAAAAAACCCCCTCCCACCCAAACTACCCGTTCCGATTGACCGATATGTCTGGATTACGAATTCGTCAGAGCAATTGTAGAAATACACGTCTCTACCAAATTTGGTCTCAATCGGACCATTTTTATTAATCGGAGAGTTATTGTGCCAACGGACACACATGCGCGAGCGCGCGCGCACACACACACGCATATATATCGCTACAAATAGAAAGAAATATTGTATTTACTGTATCAAAAGTTGTAGGACACACGTTGATCTCGCTTAGGCTGTCTGTACGCCACGGAGTTGACGCACTTCAGCCCTACAGGATAAACGTGTTGGCAGAGGCGCATACACAGTGATCTTTGGATGCCACCGAAATACATTTGGAATCACGCAACATATTTTCTGTATCTCTATATATAAAAATGAATGTATGTCCTTTATGCGTTGCCAAATTACTCATCCGATCGCCATTAAATTTTAGGAAGTCGCTTTATGTATGTGTCCGGGAAGGTTTGAGCGAAAAAATGTTTACGAAAACTCCATAAGTTTCCATTTTTATAGTGTTTTAAATGTCTAATGTTTACCTTAAGGGTAAGTTCAGGTAAGGGTAAGGTACAATCCCTTACCCTTACCCTACCTTACAAACCTTACCTTAGGTTTGTAAGGTAAGGTAGTAAGGGAATATAACCAATCTTAAAGTTAACACTGTTAGGTGTTACGATGTTCGCCGGGTCAGCTAGTTAATATATACAAAAATCATTGTAATTCACAGATTTACAGGATAGTAAGACTTAGTATACAACTATTAACTGTGATAGTAATATTATTTTTCTACATGATAATAAGGACATGAGATGCCAACGTTGCTTGGGTAAAGATAAGAAATGTTCTCAATAAATTAATATTTTCTAATTATTATACCTAATAAAGCATTCCCTTTATATGAGTGTTGTAATTATTATTTTAAAATATTATAGTTTAAAAATCTTCCATGAAAGCAGAGTATTATACTGTATAAGACTAGATTAGCCCAATAACGTCATGGATGGGACAACATACCAGAAAGATCTAAGATAAACGTGTTTACATTCTCCCAGTCAGGGTGAGCCTCACTCCAATATCAAGTTTTATAAGAAAATTCGTTTGTTTTGAGAACAATTTTAACAAATTTGCTAACTGGGATCGGTAGTTAAATAAAAATTTCTACAGATAAACTATAACATTTATCTGAGAAAAATATAATAATAGTGCTTAGAAGTATGCAAGATAGATTATTATATAGAGGTTTGATACTCAAAGTTAATTTGTTTCATCAGTTTCTGAAAGGTAACATTGAAAATTGATCCTCTACTATTGAAGGATACGAGATATGATAGCATAGCTATCTTCAGCAGTAATATTCAATTTCGTAATATTTTTTGTTTGCTCTATAACTTCCATCAGTTACTCTATTCAGTACATTTCTTATTAATGAAACATTATATTATACATTTACAGCTGTCAAATGAATTTAATTTATGTTTATATATTATATTCCACTGAATATTCGTAATATTAAAACATTAAGATATGTAGCATTGGGAATGGTTGAAAACGATGTTTACATATGTAATAATTTTGCTAAGGAAATATTTATGACTAAACTACCGGATCTATACGAGTATGTCTAAACTTGTGGTTAATCACAGCGGAGTTATGATATATAGTCAGCCCATGATCTGATATCACATTGTCATGTTTGTTTGCATGATTGGATTGTGCCACACCGAGAATGATGGATGGCTGGCTGATTGTTGAATAACAATTACTGTTCAATTGGCAACAGTTTCTGGCGCCATACCGAGAAAATGCTTATTAAAGTGTACTCTTTGAAGAACTAAATATACTAATAAGCTTCCCTTCTTAAACTAAAAAAATATTCATATTTATATATGATTTTACATATACAGTTACTTCTGAAAGCGTATGAAGTTAATGAAAGTTAATGAAATTTGGTAGAGACGTGTATTTCTACAACTGCTCGGATGAGTTCGTAAACCAGACATATCGGTCAATCGAAACTGGTAGTTTGGGGATGTTTTGTACCCCAAAATGGGTTTTTTGTATTTTCCCATTTAGTTTTTCAAATTTTCAAATTTTATCTTTCACTATTAGAATCAGCTCAAAAACTACACAATTAATTTCCTTGCTCTATCTCCAACGGCTACCGAGATATTAAAAAGTCTAAACACAGTATATTGTATTTTAGGGGCTCCCATTCTAATCTTATGGAGGATAAGGAAAAAGTAATATTTCTCTTAATAACCAATAGTTTTGGATGAAATTTTGTATTTAGCTTCATGTGGTTAAGATCCATACGTTTATACTAAAAAAATCATGGTTTACGTGTTCGTTATAGCAGCAAACATGCATACTTTTTCCCATGTTAATCTTATAGAGAATAGGTAAACTCCTTTATTTATGTCCAGATAATGATTAAAATTACGAAAGTTACTATAAGTAATAGATTTTTGTTTTGCTTTGGGAGCTCTAACACCTAACACACACACAGTATACGATATCATGATGGGAAATGACTGGAAATGGACATTGCCCGTGCTGAGGTGTAATTCATGGGTCAATATTGATAATCAAATCAATTTCGATTTTATACAAATTTTGCAGATTGACGTTTTAAAGGTTATTAGACGAATCACAACAAATGTTACTGGAGCTGATTATATATCCATCTCTTTAATTAAACGGATTACCTTCGCTCTCCTCCCCACAAAGTAAATACATTTTCAATACTTCTCTTCGGTCGTGTATTTTCCCAAAACAATGGAAGTTTGCCCTAGTCCTACCCTTAAACAAAATCTCATCCCCGTCACTCCCACAAGATTATTGACCAATCAGTATTCTTCCTGCACCTTCAAAAGTTATCGAAAGGATAGTTCATTCACAAATAACCAATTTTCTCACAGAAAACAGTACTCTAAACACCTACCAACCTGGATGTAGACGTTCCCACAGCACGGAAACGGCCCTCTTAAAAATCATTGACGATATACGAATGGCTATGGATCGTAGTCAGTGTCGTGTTCTTACTGTATTCGATTCTCGTTCAATCTTCGTAAATATGATCGCGTCACTCCTTATTGTATTAATTCTTCACTCTTAAAATTGGCTCATCAAAGACAGATGCGAATCATCAAAATAACCCACACCGTGATTAACTGTGAGATTCCATATTATTTGGCAAACAATAATTTTAAATTCTTAAATGAAGGGGGCTATTTTTCCTACCTTCTCAAAATCTGATATGTAAAGTTTGTAATGAACTTTGGTTTAATGGCTTTGCCTTTGGAATCCTATTTTCATCATGTTCATACAGCGTGCCACAAAAATCTGTGAATAAACAACCTCTTTCTAAAAAAGATTAATACAAAAAAATAGGAACTTAATTACAATGGTATTAATTAAAATGTAACAGTGATGTTTGTTTAGTTTAAGTTTTATCGTCTCAAAAGTTAGCTGATACCGCCATCATATAAACGTAGTTTCAATAGTCATGACAAACCAAAAAATCATTAACTTTGCTAATCATCGATCTATCAATTTTTGTGTAATGTGGGGTTAAAAATTAAAATTTCTATCACAATCAAAAACTATCATGAAAAAAGTAAACATTTTTTGTAAATTATATTTTTCAAATTTATTAATATAATAAATAACAAAACAATTAGTATAATTTTTTTCTTCCCTTATTCGCAACATCTTTAGCCATTAATACAATTTTAAAGCTTTATTTACCTAACTTATTTTAAATTACTACAAATTTTATCGAATTTGTTTATGATGGTAAGTTGATAAGATATGATTTGTACAATCATACAAATCATAGATATGATGATATGATATGATATTATTATGGACATGATGATGAAAATCATATATAATCAACTTAACATTATAAACAAATTTGATAAAAATTGTAATTAAAAAATAAGTTAGGTAATTAAGGCTTAAAAATAGTATAAATGCCGAAACGTGTTGTCAATAAAGGAAGAAAATACCCCCGTTGCAGCAGACCTGCGTACTCAGTGAATTTCTAAAACAAAAATAATATAATAATAATAATATACATGACAAGTTTTATCAATATTTGTCGATAAATATGAGAGTTGTTTGCTATTCTCCTTAACATGGGAAAGAGTATGCAGGTAAGCTTCCATGATAAATACATTAACTATGATTTTTAAGCATTTGAAGCATAAGATCTTAACCACATGAAGGTAAATACCAAGTTCAATCCAAAAATTTGATTTAAAAGTAAAATATTCATTTTTATTTATCCTTCATAAGATTAACATTGCAACCCAAAATACAACGTACTGTGTTTAGATTTTTTAATATCTCGGTAACCGTTGGAGATAGAAAAAAAACTTTAAGGAACGAAATTGTGTAGTTTTTAAGCTGATTCTAAAGGTAAAAGATAAAATTTGAAAAACTTCATGGGAAAAACGCAAAAAAACATTTTTGGGGTACAAAGCCCCCAAACTACCCGTTCCGATTGACCGATATTTCTGGTTCACGAACTCGTTCGAGCAAATTATAGGAATACACGTCTCTACCAAATTTGGTCACGGTCGGACTATTTTTACGAGAGTTATTGTGTTCACAGACACACACACACACACACACACACACACACACACACACACACACACACACACACACACACACACACACACACACACACACACACACACATATATGTGTATATAAATTTTAACAACTATTTTCTGGCCACTGGCCACCTAAAGACGAATAAATAACATGGTCCCGGGCTTAAGTCTTGTCATGAGACCTTCAGTAATAGCTTCTTCCCTATGGGAAATTCGCTAAAAAGGTACTAATTGTTTTGTTATTTATTATATCACTAAAAGTAGCCCAGATTGTGAACTTTTACATCATTTTATTTTTTTATCTGTCATAGATTTTACGACATCCTTTATAGATTTGGTGTAATTAATTTTACTATTGTAAGCTGTTAATCTGTTTATAAGCTGTATTTTGTCGTGTATATGTTGTTACTGAAGAAAAAATTAAATAGCTTACTTTTTGCAAAGTAAAAATGTTTTAAATTTTGGAAATGATTTAACAATTCCACTTAAACGTGTACGATTGACTAAGATAATTTACTATAGCGCTTTTGAATGAAGTAAGATTCTATAGTTAATTTCAGAATGAATTAAGATTTTTATTATTCATCATTCCTTATTTGTAAAAAAAACCCAGAGTATATCTATGTTGAAATATGGTATTATCCTATTTTCAAAAGTACTCGTTTCAACAAGTTTTGACAAAGACTTTAGTAGATGCGCCTTTGGTCGGGAATGTATGGGCAGAGCAACCTGCAAGGCTCCCTCAAGTGGAGGTAATTTGTTTCACAGGAACGGTGCGGCGAGGCTCCGACATGCATTACCCCTCAACGAGCGGCGGCGTCACCGTGGCTCCTGCAGGATTTACACACTTCCTTCTTATTGAATTCCTGAGCTATTCTCTATTCTATTTTCTTAAACGTCAGACCTTAAATTCGATTATGTAATTGAACCTTTTTCAGCTGCGAAATTGTAGGTCTAAAATATTTTAAAAATATGGAGATTTCTTACGATTTTGGAAAAACTATTATTAAACTTGATAATCACTAAACAAGTTTACTCACAGAAATATTGTCTTTGGGATGCATCAGTAGCAATAACTTTCAATAACTGTCTATTTTCAGAGTTGATCTTCCACGGGTTAATGGTATTTTTCTCACTAAAAGTATATGTTTCCTTGGTAATACTCTTGGTATTGCTACGAGTATTAAGCCAGGCACAAACAGAGTGTAATGATATGGATTGAATAAGGCATATTCCTTAAACACATAACAAGTACCCATTTCATTTTCTAGTTACAAGTTATTGTTATGTTTGAATTATAGAATAGGTCTGATAATAGTGATGATACTTTAATTAATCCTTACGTAATTAATACTTTAAATTGTTTGAGTTTTCAATCTCCTGATGCAAGTAGTATTAAGCGAAGTGGAAGAAATAAAGGGTATAGTGCATTGTTTTTCCGGAATTTTGGTTCTTTTTTTAAGCCCATAACCAAAAAGTAAACTATGTAATGATCCGCCTTTAGATTTAAACTATACCATTTCAATGTGTGAGAGTTATTAAAAAGACGAAATTCAAAATAATACGAAATTCAAACACTGTTTGTAAATTATGGATGCACTTGCAATTCGTAGAAAAGATAATTTCATATTTAGACACACAATTAGTTTTTCCATTTCCTTTCCTATTCATGGTCGTGAAACTATTGAAACCTCGTCGGTGAGGTGTCAAGGAATGACGTGATCCGTGATCGGTGGAACGTAGTGATGGTGTAACGCATGGATGGCCTACATGACCCGTCAGCTGTGAATTCAAACCGGATATCATGTTGTGTGGCTTGTCACTTTCTCTGTGAGTCTACGTCACTTGGAATATATATACGTGTTAAACTATATCTTCTCATTAGCTGTTTATACAAGATTTCTGATTTTCAATTACAGATTGTCGGGAGGCCAAATATTCTTCAAGTTGAATCAATAAGAATTAAGATTATAGTAAGTAAACTAAATTAATTTTAGTATTTTTAAAATACTAGAAAGTTTAATGGTTTATGCATACTAACACAAAACAATTGTTTTATACAATACAATAAATACTATTTTACATATGCGTAAATAATGAAAATATATTGGGTAGGACTAATGCACATACTATAATTATTATATTTATAAATAAATAAATAAATATATGAATATATAATACATAAAAATATTATACGCTATGAAACACAGGTCTTTGGGACAAAATTTGTACTTCTTTTATATGTAGTATTTTTTTTATTTTGTGTTCCTCAGCAAAAACTGATAATTTATATTGCGATAGATGTCGACCTTCACAGCCACTGAAACGGTTTATACTGTAAAACCACAACATCGTGTTCAAACAGTCTCGTTTACCAAACACTAGCTTAGCCTACAACACAGCACGCGTGAACCTCAAGGGTAAAGTGATAAATATTTAGCGTATATAATGTGGTGTAGTAAGGTAGAAAATTTAGATTGGAGTTCTACGCTTTAATTTTAAGCTGATGTCAGTCAAATTATGAAAATTGGAGTAAATCTGGAGTTTAAAGATATAAATTACGGTTATTTGAAACTTTTCAATAAAATGAATAGTAATTCAACTTATGTAATGCAAAACGATCTATTTCATTGGCTTACATACTCGATAGATTATTATCCAATGGAATTCTAATAATACTACCGGCTCACAAATGCATTATTGAATGAACAATTAATTTAGAAAACAGTTTTTATTTAACTTAATTTCAAGTGTATTTTAGTTATGGACCTCAACAAATGGAAAGAAAAAGCTTTTACGTGCCAATGGTCTAAAAATATATGAAAACGACATTAGAATAAGGAACAGTACTAAAGAATTAATATTAGTCTTTTTTACTATCATTAACATACATTAAGTGTTTCTTATAACCATTATAATATTTATATGGCTGAGAAAAACATTTAAATTGCAATTGTTAATAAAAAATATAAAAATCTGACAGCTTTTGTAACTAAAGAATTAGTTAGTCTTTTTTACTATCATTAACATACATAGAGTGTTTCTTATAACTATTATAATATTTATATGGCTGAGAAAAACCTTCACATTGAAAGTGTTAATAGAAAATAATAGAAAATCTGACAGCTTTTGTAACCCTGTTTGCCATAGTTGATCATCAAATTTCCGTAGAGGAAATAATAAATATCACCAAATCCAGTGAAATACATAAACATTCCACGTAACCTTGCCTGTATCATTTTGAATCGTTGCCAACAGAAGGGCTGCGGTGATCATCCAGCGGGGATTCCCGATTGCCTATATTTGTGACCATGTGCCATATAGGGTGAATTGTATAAACTAAGTTCATTTTGACCGTGATATTAACTAATAATTTTAATTTTAAGCGGAAAAAGTAAACAATAACCAAGCAAACAGTTTTAGAGTAGAGTTTGAAATTTATATCAATGCATACTCACTTTTTCAATGATTATTTATTTAGTGTGAAATCTCCCTAAAAAGGAAGGCACTCAGCAATTTGAGTCAATTTTCTTATTTTTTGCTTTTTCTATTGTGCCAGTATTGTTTCAATCATTAACTGAACTTCTCTTTTCTTTCTGCAGACCATTCGGGTCTGTACGGTTTCTGATCATTGATTTGTTCCACAGTTACTTCCCATTTGTTGACTTTATTTATAAATAAAATGTTGTCTTGCATTTCCTCTTGTTTTATGCCTGCTCTTTGTATACCTTTTCTTGTCCCAATATTATAATTGTAATGTGATTGTTTCTTTGGAATCGAATATATAAGACAGCTATCGATTAGCGTTAGTTTTTCATTCGTATAAGTAGTTTGTAAGTCTAGGTTTTAAGTATAGTAGTTGTGTATTGTTCCACAATCAATATTATCAATATATTTTATGTCAATATTAATATGGGCTATTCGGTCTAAGAAAGTGACTGAAAGTCGGTTCGTATGTTGGAGCTTAAGCCAAATTAATAGGAAAATATTTACTAATTATAAAATAAAATTTAAAATATTGTCTGTTTTATATTATTTTTAAATTTATTTTATTGGCATATGAAAAGTTTCTTTTAATTAAGTTAGATGCAATAACAGTATGTGCACTTCGACCAATTGATAAACTAGGCTAATGTTTAATTGAAATATTTTGCAAAGATTTATATTTTAGGAAATATCATCGTTGGAAATTTTATTTTTGCCCATCCACATATGTATAATCTCTCTCGTAATATGAATATTTATTTAGTGAAAGATAATCAGTTTCCCTCCACCTAACATTTGTATTCCACTGTATGCAATCCGCCGTTCATCTAAATGTGTTAGGACTCGTCACTCGCCATTGGACTAGACAAGTGGAAGGTCAAGATGCAAGGTTCAGGTAAGTCATAAGCCTTAGTTGACTTGATAATTATAATCTACACATTTTAGCAAACCAATGCCAATTGAAGTTTGAAATGCGAATAAATTTAATACAGAATCTAATAATTCCTCATTTTATTTGAAAACACAATTGTTTAGTCAATTAAAAAGAAAACATTCAAACATTATTTTCAATATTAATTTCATTCTATTAACATTTTCAATTACACATGTTCACCTTTTCATATTATATATTGGAAGGCAGTTTTTTTTAATTTTAGCTTACGAAGAGTAACAACTGATAACCATTTGCACCGTATAAGAAAATAACTGTTCTAAACAATAATTTACTGTGTACGTGCTTTTGTCAGTTTTATCCTAATTTACTTCAAAAATTTGAGTCCATGACTGAAATAAAAAAAATTGGAATTTTTATAATTTTTAGAATGCCATTTATATTGAAAATTATTCAAGAACAAATTAGATAATCCACTCCGTTTACATGGGATTATAGAGTAGATTTAAATGTTTGTTAAGATTATTTTTTTAGTTTATTTTTATAAAGATTTTCCAAGGAAAATTAAAAAACCCCACTACAAAAACTCACAAAGCATATCTAATGAGGGGTTGATCAATAGATGGCTTAAAACTTGTTCCTATGTCTATTGAAGCCTTGAATATTTAAAACTGTGTAATCCTAAATAAAAACAAACATTAAATAATTAGGAGGAACCTTAGACGTGATTTTGATTCCTGAATAAATTTTATTCAAGACAGAAGTTAATTAGTTGTTATAAATCTCTTGAAAATAATGAAAAAAGTGAAACTTGAATGAGTAATTGGTACTGTATTTATTTAATTCGTGTTCCTTTTTTATTATTTTCAGCTTCATTAGGCAAAATTAGTGAGACACGGAGAACAAAGTTTATTCAAGTCGCTTCTTATCTCTTTTAATTTACCTTTACTTCTCTCAGACAAAAATGTATTTTGTAGAAATGATACGGGACTAAACCTTCTTTAATCTCCTAATGGGTCAAGATGCAAGGTTCAGGTAAGTCATAAGCCTTAGTTGAATTGATAATTATAATCTACACATTTTAGCAAACCAATGCCAATTGAAGTTTGAAATGCGAATAAATTTAATACAGAATCTAATAATTCCTCATTTTATTTGAAAACACAATTGTTTAGTCAATTAAAAAGAAAACATTCAAACATTATTTTCAATATTAATTTCATTCTATTAACATTTTCAATTACACATGTTCACCTTTTCATATTTTATATTGGAAGGCAGTTTTTTTTTAATTTTAGCTTACGAGGAGTAACAACTGATAACCATTTGCACCGTATAAGAAAATAACTGTTCTAAACAATAATTTACTGTGTACGTGCTTTTGTCAGTTTTATCCTAATTTACTTAAAAAATTTGAGTCCATGACTGAAATAAAAAAAATTGGAATTTTTATAATTTTTAGAATGCCATTTATATTGAAAATTATTCAAGAACAAATTAGATAATCCACTCCGTTTACATGGGATTATAGAGTAGATTTAAATGTTTGTTAAGATTATTTTTTTAGTTTATTTTTATAAAGATTTTCCAAGGAAAATTAAAAAACCCCACTACAAAAACTCACAAAGCATATCTAATGAGGGGTTGATCAATAGATGGCTTAAAACTTGTTCCTATGTCTATTGAAGCCTTGAATATTTAAAACTGTGTAATCCTAAATAAAAACATACATTAAATAGTTAGGAGGAACCTTAGACGTGATTTTGATTCCTGAATAAATTTTATTCAAGACAGAAGTTAATTAGTTGTTATAAATCTCTTGAAAATAATGAAAAAAGTGAAACTTGAATGAGTAATTGGTACTGTATTTATTTAATTCGTGTTCCTTTTTTATTATTTTCAGCTTCATTAGGCAAAATTAGTGAGACACGGAGAACAAAGTTTATTCAAGTCGCTTCTTATCTCTTTTAATTTACCTTTACTTCTCTCAGACAAAAATGTATTTTGTAGAAATGATACGGGACTAAACCTTCTTTAATCTCCTAATGGATTAATTGTAGAAATATTATAAATTCCTATTCTGAAAACAAAAACTTCAAAGTCCTGAAACTACAAAATAACATTAACATAAGTGTAATAACCTTCAATGGGTTCTAGTAGTTTATATCAGACTCTAAAAACTATTAAAAGTAAAAGACGATGTGTTCACCGAATCGTGTTGTTACTGGTGTCGAATCAGTGAACTGTAAAGTGTTTTCTGCCTCATCAATATTAACCACTGTGAAAATCAGTGAACCCACTTCCTTCTCAGAAATTAGAATTGGAAACCTTTTGCTAATTCTGTACTCTTCATGGACATCTTTAATTTTCTCCTTACACAGTAGTTGTACCGTTTAAGAAGTCATAGTCAGTGTATTTCAGTATAAAACTGGTTGAGGCTGTTTCCGTTCCTGTTCTTCCTAAATTTAGGGGATTATATCAGTCACATTTCTCTCTCAATCTAAAAAATTATTGATAAGTGTGTGTAAATATTAACAAAAAATGAAACTTTCAAGGGAGGTATCTGTCACCGCTGACTAGACAGGATCTACGTAAGAGTTATTTAATTTCCTTTTACCTAACAGTCCCGGAGCTATAATTGAAAGATCAGGAGGGTGGCAAACATGACAGTGTAGTTGGCAAGTAACAAGTAACCACTTGAGCCCAGTAATAAACAGTGTGCCGAGTCAGCCGCATACAGATGAGCCGGCCCTTCTCCGCCCCCAGCTCATCATCCGCCGAGAGCCCTCGCGCCCTCGCCGACCAGAACCTGAAGTCGGTTACGATCCGTTCGGGCAGTCCTCGTAAAAGCTATATTTATAACTATCAACTAGTCTCTTATATAAGTTTTTAAAAATTATGAAACATTTGAAATTATAAATATTATGATACAGTTTACAGATATAACATTTGATTCACTCAATTTGAAATGAGTTACAGAGCGAGGACCATAAAATGAAAGTTAGATTCATTGAGATAAATAATACAGTGTGAGTTTTTAGGGTTAATTTTAGTCTATTAAACAAAAACTACTACAAAAGTATCCAATTTAAATACGAATGCCATTTTTACTTTCTTTCCCTTTAAATAAAATCAGTATAAAGTATTGTTTTCAACAAAATGTTTGATGTTGAGTCGAGAGTGGAAATATTCATAACGAACGTCCCTGAATCAAAAAAGTGGTTTTGGAATAATACATGTCTGTTTTTCTGTGATGGTCCAGTTTATATGAAATTTGATACAATGGTGCGCCTTTGCTATATTTCAAGTTTTTTTTAGAATGTATGATGGGAATTTCACTTATAAACCCCTTAAAAAGGTTAAAAAACAAAATAAAAAATTTAAATGCCTAATAATATGACACCACCTATAAAAGTAACGGTTCAATCGGCAATTACTTTAAAGAAATCAACTGTTTGGATACTCAGGCAAATGAATATATTAAAACATAACTTTACCGCCACTATCAAATTGATCTCAAAAATTACAAATTAATTTTGTTTTATTAGTTCACGATTAATGGTTCCAGGAAAAGTTAACTTATATTGTCTGTAGTAAACGCAGTACGTTGTCTGAGTGGTCCTATGTTATTGTTATATAGAACACTAAAAAACCAATACCTTTCTCGTTTCTCATACATTTTTTCTGAAACCTTTTGTGCAGCTTAAGATCAAACCATCCAATAAAAGTCAAACTAAACGGTTTGTTATTGCCCTGATGGGTTGTGGGGGAGCGGTGGTGAGCTGGGTATATCCCCCAAATTAATTATGCAACCCTATAGTATATAATTAATAGCTCGTGATGGTAGACATTTAAATCGCCAAGGAAATAACATTCTTAGTGAGTTCCTGTGTAAAGCTATGATGCAATTTCGTGGGACTGAGAACCATAAACGGCCAAGGTAAATACAAAAAATGTTTCTGACTTATCTAACCCAGCTGGTCTTCCAAGTAGCCTGCTGCAAACAACACTGACGGGAAACGAGATTGGCCATCCTTTTCAAGTTTTAAGATAGCTCATGTTAACTTCCGCTCGTTGAACAACTGGTTTCCACGAAGTTTGTATGATTGTGAATGATTTTCGGTTTGATCTGTTGGGCATTACGGAAACGTGGTTGTCACCTAAGGATTCTTCAAGCCTTTATCAGATTTCTGGTTATAGTTTTGTCCGCAATGATAAAATTGGAAAGCCTTGGGGTGTTGTGGTCTTGTACTTAAAAAATGATTTCAGTTTCTCACCCAGACTACTCAACAATGTTTGTTGTTGCATTGAATACATATGTAGCGTCATCAATGTTGAAGACACAAAGCTGTGCATCTGTTTTGCTTACAGACCGCCTTCAGCACCTTATTCTTCTCTTAGCTCACTTTTGCACGCTTTGTTTATAGATCAGGATTCAGAGGTGGACTCCATCATACTGCAGGGTGATCTAAATGTCAACCTGACTTGATAAAGTCTGATTCCAGGTATCTGTCATCAATTCTCCAGGCTTTGTATTGTAGGCAACACGTGTATCTGAATCATCCTCCTCCTTGATATACCTGATAACTGTCGACAAGAATGTCGAACTAGATGTTGGAATTGTTGATACTGCAAGGATTCTTGATACTGGGGGAAGAGAAATAACTAATCATAATTCGATTTTTGGTGATTTCCCATACTGTAGAAAGAAGAGTAAGTTAACGTATGTAACCTAAAGGAATATGAAAAACATTAATGTAGACATCTTTACCAATTTAGCGTCAAAGACTGATTGGGACACAATAGCAACCCTCAAAGATGCGGATGAGGTTGTGTATACTCTGAGTCGAAAGATTCTGCAGATTTTTAACACTTGTGCACCAATTGTAAATAAGCATGTAATGAAAAATATACCCCCGTCGCAGCAGACCTGCATACTTGGCGAATTTCCAAATCAATAATTTAATATATGACAAGTTTTATAAAAATATGTCCATAAACATGAGAATTATTTGCTTATTCTCCATAAGATTAACATAGGAAAGAGTGTGCAGGTTAGCTGCTGTGAGGAACACTGAAAGAAGTCATTTCTACCATGAATAATTTTTGTCTTAACATTTATACCAACTTTCATCAACATCTGTCAATAAATAAAGGAGTTTGCCTATTCCCTATATGATTAATATGGGAAAAGAGTATGAAGGTTTGCTGCCATGATAAACACATAAACTATGATTTTTAAGCATAAATGGATAGATCTCAACCACATGAAGCTAAATATCAAGTTTTATCCAAAAATATTGATTAATATGGGAAATATTAATTTTTTCTTATCCTCTATAAGATTAACATTGGAGCCCCACAATACAACGTACTGTGTTTAGATTTTTTAATATCTCGGTAACCGTTGGAGATAGAGAAAAACTTTACGGAACTTAATTGTGTACTTTTTTACGCTGATTTTAATGGTGAAATATAAAATTAGAAATTTTTAAAAATTACATGTTAAAAACGCAAAAAACCTGATTTTGGGGTACAAAACCCCCCCAAACTACCCGTTCCCATTGACCGAGATATCTGGTTTACGAACTCGTCCGAGCATTTGTAGGAATACACGTCTCTACCAAATCTGGTCTCAATCGAACCATTTTTACGAGAGCTATCGTGCTAACACACACACACACACACACACACACACACACACACACACACACACATATATATATATATAAATTTTAACGACTATTGTTTTGGGACTCTGGGCACCTAAAGACGAAAAAATAACATGGTCCCGGGCTTAAGTATTACCATTAGACCTACGGTAATAGCTTCTTTCCCTATGGGAAATTCGCTAAAAGGGTGCCATGGAGAGACTACCATATTTTGGCTCTGACAAAAACTAAGAACAAGTTTCATAAAGCATTTTTAAGTTGTAGGAACAGTATGTATTGATCTGAATATTCTAAAGCGAGAAATACATTAAACTCAGCTGTAAGAAGTGCAAAAAACTGTTTTTCTAGTCAATTCAAAAATAAGAATCCTACAAGCTTTTGGTCGTCGTTAAGAAGCAATGGTGTCCTGGGGTCGATCAAAGATAATTGTGTTCCCTCTCACCTATTCAATTCTTCACCAATATGGGAGGCAAAGGTTGTATAGACAAGAGCAAGATTAATACAAGATTTACAACTATAACCTCAGTAGCCAAAAGAAGTCCGAATTCTCTTCCAGTCCTGTGCCAGAGAAAAGAGTCAAGGATATCATGAACAGTATTAAAACTCGAGCTGTTGGTTTAGATGGCATTTCTATTGATATGATCAAGTCAATAAGTTCTTACTGTGTTTCTGTTATCTGTCATCTTGTCAATCTGTCCTTGACAACTGGCATTTTTCCCAGTGCCTGGAAGCAAAGTATTCTAATTCCTTTATCAAAAAGGACCCATGAAACATATGCTTCTCACTTTAGACCTATTTAATTTCTTCCGGTTTTTACACAAATTTTGGACAAATTGGTTGGAGAGCAATTTGTTTCGTTTCTTGTGTCAGAAAATATTTTTCCTGAAACACAGTCAGGCTTTCGGAGAGGTTTTAGCACTAGTTCGGCTCTTCTGAATTTTAACGGTTTGATTCGTACATATGCTAAGTTAGCCAATAAATGGTAAAATAAATTGAATAAGATAAAATCAAGATAAATAATACGTGTAGTGTGATTATTGGGTAAAACATTTTATTGGCAAAAATAACTTTAAATATAAGTCATTAATTAGAAACATAAATTGAATTTGTTGTGTACAGTAGTCTAAATGTACTGAAAATGATAATGAGTGTAATAAACTAGTATAATTATTTCATCACTGGTTTGGAAAGTGACTGTTATCGGTGCACGGTAGAGTTTGAATGTTGAGTTTGAATTGACTTGAATTCTATTAAGCACCGTTATAACACTTTCGGACGTGTTACGAACAGTACTTTTCATCATACCACCTTTTAAAAACCATACAGTGTGTCCAAAATGTACTTTTCAATACACCCACAGTTATCTTTTTGTATCATTCTAGTATTTGATCTTGAACAATAACAGTAATTTATTGGAAATGTATTAAATAATAACTGTAAAACAAATTTACTTTCAAACAATGCAATTTTTTATTGGGCTAAGGACATGGGGTAATTTTATAGATTAGATAGATATAAGATATAAGGAGATAGGAGATATGTTAATGGAACAGTTTTGGTTATTAGAAATTTTGATTCATTCATTCATGTTTATCCGTGTATTTATAGATATGCTAACTACCAGTGTATATTAAACATTTTAAGAGTATATTTAAAAAGTATTTCACTGTATGACAGGAGTAGGTTAGCAGAAGTTAAACTTGCAGGGCAGGAAACGTTTTGAATATGCCGAATATAAGTTTACCATTACAGGAAACGATAAACAATGGAGAGCGTGAGAGGAATGGTTAAGTAGTGCAAATACGCTTTATTTAATCATAAATAATGTCCCTGTTTTTATCTCCGTATTGGGTGAGTTTAGTATCTTTTCACTTTTGATTTATAAACTGTTTGTTTGAACTGCTATGAACTTCATACTTTAACTAACAAAAATATCTGCCTATATTTAATAAAACCTAACTATGCAACGATTAAAAAAGTATCAGGGAATACGCAAAATATCATTTTCATGATAATTTTTAAGTCCTGTGCTGATACCTTTTTCGACTGTGATTAAAGAAGATCTAGGCTATTTAGACTTATACTCTCGAATACGGGCTAAACATAATAAATTAATCATGTGGTGATTAGTATTCGTTTGGATATAAGCTACGTATTACAGGTGCTAAGCCGTATAGCACGCTAAATAGTATAATTTTGACGACTTTCAACAATAAGACTTATTAAAAGAAAATAATTTAGTGAAAGACACCGACATAAGTGTTTTAACACTCGGAGTTCTATATTCCTGCATTTTTATTTATAATTGTATTTTAGATAAACCTTGCTTTACATTTTCAGTATATAATTCAGATCTAATCTATAGTATTTAAAAGAAGAGGTGGTGTTTGTACAATTGTTTGTGGGTTTGTTGAGACAAGTAAACGCGAACAATACTGAACCGACCGGTTTGAAATCATGCGACTCATGCGGAGTAGGAGTAGTAAAATCTCCGCGGGCTACGCCCCAGTAAACTTTTAAGTTTCAATGTTTAAGTTTCAAAGAAGGAAAACATGAAATATCTTGAATCAAAAGCCATGAACACTAAAATTTGGCAGTTCGGGAAGAATAAGAAAGAGTTGCCTTGACCGTCCTAGGTTTCAATGTTTACATTTTGTAATGTCAACATTTGTTTTTCATTACGTTTTGACAGTTCAGGAAGAACAAGAAAGAGAGTTAATTTTTACTGATGAACTGCTGGATTGAAACTAATGAATGCTGGATGAAATTATTGGTTCGAAATAGTGGATTGCTAGATAGGTTTTCTCTCGATACCTGCCTCTATTACGTTAATCCTTATCCTTTCCCAATATTTGCCAGGTGTTACTTTGTCACGTTCTAGACACTCGTGTTTTGTCTTTTTGTAAACAATAAAAAATAATTAACAATAATTCAAATGTATCAGTACACCCCTCAGCCTTTTTTACCCGTTCGCACGGGTACTTTGGGTAGTTTTATTATAATTACATATAAGAATGTTAAGAGGTGAAAAAGTTGATTTTGGGACAGGAAAGCATTATCAAATTATTTAAAGCTTTTAGTGAATTTCCAACAGGGAAGACGCTGATACCGTACGTCTCATGGCAAGAACTACGCCCGGGACCATGTTACTTTTTTGTTTTGATGTGCGAAGAGATCATCAAGAATAGTCGTTAAAAATGAAACTAAATTACAGTAATTAAAATGGGTTTTAGCGTTTATCATTAGTTTTTAGTCATAGTTTTTAAACATTTCAAATTTTATCTTTCACTTTTAGAATCAGCTCAAAAAACAACATAATTTAGTATTTTAAAGTTTGCCAAAACTCCTATGGTTACTGAGATATTAGACAGTCTAGACAAGTATGCTGTATTTTGGGGCACCAATGTTAAATCTTATGGAGAATAACGGCAAATCAATATTTCACTTATTAAAAATTATTATTGGATGAAACTTAGTATTTAGCTTCATGTGGCTAAGATCCATCAATTTATGATTAAAAATTATAGTTAATGCGTTTATCATGGCAACTAACCTGCATACTCTTTTCCAATTTTAATTAGGGCTATATGAAGAATAGGCAAAATCCTTTATTCATGGACAGATGTTGTTAAAAATTTGTATAAAACGTTGACACGTCAATCTTAATGAGAGTAGGCAAACTCCTGTATTTATCGACAGATATTTATCAAACTTTTCATATATTATTAATGTCGTATAGTTGATTTGGAAATTCACTGAGTACGATGGTCTGTTACTACGTGGACATTTAATGCTTTTTGTAACACTGGACCAAAATTTCTAAAAACCTAATTCCTAAGTGTAAGTTTTTCATGTTTTAAGAGATTACATCATGTTGGTCATTAAAATGTATTTAATTTACTTTTTAATTTAATTTTTCTGTGCATTTAACAATGTTTGATTTATTTAGCTGGTAACTACGAAAACAGTCTATTTAGAATGTCTGGAGTTAACGTTATTGAATCAGTTAACCCAAGAACTTGTGCGAACCTACAGAGCTCAGTTAAACTTTAGATAATAACTCGCTAAGCCATTTTCGCTTTGAAACTTCGAGCTTGTTGAACTGATTGTGGATAATATACAAGCCATTTATTTAATTTTTTTAAATCTGTATTTTAAAACGGTTGTATTACAGTTTCCATTAACCTATAATCATGACTTTCAATGTAATCATTAATTTAAGAACACACAAGTGTCATCATACTGAGTGTCATAACTGAGTTGTTTCATTCCAGAGACTTCGGCGAACGAGTCCGGTTTGATTCATACACATGCTAAGTTAGCCCATAAATGGTAAAATAAATTAAAGAAGATAAAATGAAGATAAATAGCACTGTATATTATCAGGTAAAACCTTTTATTGGCAAAAAACAAACAAATTGAATTGGTTGTGTACAGTAGCCTAAATGTACTGAAAAATGATAATGAGTGTAATAATTAAGTATATTTCGTCACTGGTTTGGAAAGTGACTGTTATCGGTCCGCGGTAGAGTTTGAATGTTGAGTTTGAATTGACTTGAATTCTATTAAGCACCGTTATAACACTTTCGGACGTGTTACGAACAGTACTTTTCATCATACCACCTTTTAAAAACTATACAAGGTGTCCAAAATGAACTTTACATTTTGAATTTCCATTAATTGATTAGTGGCCATTAGAAAATAGGCGATGCAAATCATCAGTGTGTATGCAATTAAACAGTGTGGATGTCTCAGTCTCTTCATCAAAAATGTTTGTATTTACTTCCCTGTGGGAAATAGGTTAGATAATGGATATGTCTAAAGGGAAAGTTTTCAATTCATCTAAATAGCTGTTCTTATTCTTTTACTGTATATTAAAAATTCAATACAATAGCCATGGTAGTTTATATGGAAACCTGTTACATGTTTTCCATCTTAAAAATCACTAACACCCCCAGAGCTAAGACATATCCATGTCAAAATTGTTTGTATTTACTTTCCTGTGGGAAATAGGTTATATCAATGATATGTCTAAAGGTAATGTGATCACTTAATCTAAACAGCTGTTCTTATTCTTTTATATTAAAAATTCAATAAAATAGCTCTGTTGGTTTCTATGGAAACCTGTTACATGTTTTCCATCTTAAAAATTGCCAAAACTACCCCAGAGCTAAGACATATCCATGTCAAAATTTGGTGAATGGTAAAGTAATTACCGTCAAATTCATTGTTTTCAGTGTCTTTTCAAAACAAACAATAACATAGTAAACTGATACTACACGTGTTTGCTATTGTTTCATTAGTTCATATTGCTGGGAAGATGAGCTGTTTGGCTTTGAAACAAAGAAATTAATTAGTAAAAAAGTATATAGCAGCGCACCTAGTGTCAATGTCAGGAAATCTACTTTCCGCAATAGTACCTTTTCCAGTTTTCCGTATTGTTTACTAAGGCCATATGATATTGATTAGTTTTCATCAAAGCTGACAGATCGAAATTGCAGTTTATTGGGGTGGTAAGATGAAAAAAAGTTTTTTATTAATATAAAACGATGTATGATTTAAGAATAATTTATGTAGTAGTACAATACTGATTGGGAAAAGTGTAGAATTCAGTGGCCATTCAGTGGCAGTGGATCCATTTGTTCCTTCAGACGAGATATCGCTCACAAAATCATGAACATTGTTGATCGTAATGAGTTTGTTAGGGAATGGAGCAATTACAATAATTGTAAACATAACTTAGACCTTGTTGACTATTGCAGAAACACCCACCTCTAAATAACTGACAAGTTCATGAAATCAATGCAGTCTCGTTGAATAGTAAAATTGCTGTGAACTCTTGTAAGAATTACATATTGGTTCTAAAAAACATTGCCATTTTGTGTGAAACAATTGATGTTTATAAGTGATCTTCTGGAAAGGAATGAGTGAAATTCTTGTTGCTTAAGTACATTATTTTTTATTGTATTATTATGTAGTATTGTATTATTGTATATTATGTATTATTGGTTTTAGTACATGCGTTTTACAGCGTGTAGCTTTTATTGCCGTCATTAAGAAATCAAAGCTAATACATCATGAGAACAAAAATGAGAATTAAAAAGCATGACGAGTCTTAAATACTAAAAACAAACTACAAAAAAAATATATTTCAAACTTCTGGCTTAAAATAACCCATAGCGACAAAAAATTACTAAACTGAAAATCGTACAATTTATACAATATACAATAATGTAATAAAATATAAAAACCAAAAAATTATTACTGTGATCAATTTCATGTGAAGACTGGCAGATACATTAGTTTCTGCAGGTTGGGCTACGTGGTCCCTCTAGTCTTGCTCCTCGACGAGAATGCCTTTAACTTCTTCGATTGGAGTAATTGCTGTAGTGCTTGAGTACTCTTTCCGCGTCTCTGCCTACCTCCTAAGGATGACCGAGGCATATCCGACAGGTCACGTTGTTCTTCACAACACTAACGATGGTCAGCGTCGAGTTCCGGTAATTTCTGGAACCAATGTCGGTTACAATGTTACAATGTTGATTTTTCTCAATCTCGGGTCAACTCTCTGACCCAAGATTTTAAACGGTGTCTAAGGTTTTCTGAGGACACGAAACCTGTTTAAATATTTTAAAAATTGTTGTAGAAAGTAGATCGAAATCCCTAAAGATTCCTATATCGTTTGCTACGCTGAAACATAACTGCATTGACCACAGCGAGATAGTGAAACTTAAACGTTGTCTAGCGATAATATAATCAATTATGACTTTTAATGTAATCTTTACTTCAAGAGCTCATGAGTGTCAGGCCAGAAATGGTTTTATTATTTCAATGACAATTTCATTCTCACGACTTCACCGGCAACTCCGACTTGTTTGACCTGGTTGTCAAGATCGGCTGATCAAATCCATTGGGCTCAGGAATAACCACCATTTCTTTTATTAGGTTTATAACAAATGTCTGTTTACTGTCTGTGTCTATTATTATACATATACTCAATACTATCTGAGAGTACTTCGTCGTTAGATGTTGGTTACACTGTTGTTCCCAATAATGTGCAATTACGTTACTAAATCCTTCTTGTATTATGGATCTGCAAGCTTGTAACATCAATTCCCTTCCTGCTCCTCAGGGTTTCAATATTAATGGATTATATATGGTGCTAAGGTTGTATTTAAAGTATGTAACAGCAAAACATATGGTAACGAGTTGGTATGATGAAAAATGACGACAACTGCATTAAGTAAGATTGCAACTAAAACTTCTGTAAGTACTGCTGGACATGTTTCAAATTCTGTTACTACGAGTTGTACTTCCATGTCATGGTTTGGAAGCTTGGAACCTTTCCAAGAAGGATCTACCACATGCGACAGTTATGAGGAGTGTTTGTATCAATTTTTCAAATCATTTGTGTTCCTGATTAAAGGAAAACCAATTTTATTTACATTTTTATAGGTCAAAAATGTTATGATACACTTAGAGACCTTTGTCGGCCTGATAAGCCTGCACAGAAGTCATATGATGAACTTGTGAATTTGATAAAGTCACATTTGCAACCCAAGCCTTCTGTTCTCTCTGAAGTGCTAGGTTTAATAAGCCTAATCTTAAATCTTTTAACGGTAACTGTAGACCTAGTATTCTATGTAAATGTTGTGGCCGTAATAACCACACAAGGTCAAAATGTAGATTCTTTAATTGTTCATGTAAATTATGTAAAGCTAAAGGTCACTTCTTTGCAGTTTGTCCAAAAAAATCAAACCAAAAGCCTAATTTTAGTGGTAAACAAAAAAAATAATAAAAACATAAATAAAAAAATAAAAATAAATAAATCGAAAAAATAATATATGGGTCAATCAAATGTTGGTAGGGAAATTGATGATTTTGAAAATTTTGAGAATACTCTGTCTCTTAATAATGATGTAAATATCAATGCTAATGATAGGTTGTTCAATTTTTTTAATAATGTAACGCCAATTGAAATTTTAAGCAGAAACAAACTTACTTCTGTTTTTGTAAAAAATTAAGCACTTACCATTCATGTGAAGGTATGATTGAAGGTAAGTCTATTAACATGCAAATAGACACAGGTTCTCCAGTAAGTGCTATATCTAAAAAGATATTTATTCAGAATTTTGTTAGAATACATAGTAATGAGTTGTCTTTAAATTCATATGATGGTACTGCATTAAATCCTAATGGGTATATCAAGGTAAATGCTATGTACAATGATGGTTCAAGTAAATTGCTTGATTTGTATGTTTTTGCCTATAGTGGTTTGTCATTGTTAGGGTGCAACTGGATGAAAGAATTTAATGTAACTCTAAAAAAGAGAAACGTGAATTTTTCAAAGAGATTATCGGTTATTTAACCTACTAAATTGATAGAAATGGTTTGCATACTGATCAAAGTAAAGTAGAGTGTAATTGGGACTGGTCAAAAGAGTGCGATGACGCTTTTTGCTATGTAAAGCACCTATTAACTGAGGCGTCTTGCTTAGCACATAACAATGCCAATTCAATTAGCTTGTGATGCCAGAAAGTAGAAAAGTAGATATCCAATGTATATCCACTGATGGATATCGTTACGATTGCAATAGCAATCGGTATTGATATCACAAAAACGCTTGTTAAATTTTCAGCTTAATACGTTCATATCCTGTTGTATAACCTGATGCTGCAACTTT